>PVKC010003724.1:0-38006 GCA_004027635.1 Crocidura indochinensis
CTCAGGGGTTACTCCTGGCTCCATGCTCAGAAATTGCTCCTGGCAGGCACGGGGGACCATATGGGGCACCGGGACTCGAACCGATGACCTTTTACATGAAAGGCAAACGCCTTACCTCCATGCTATCTCCCGGGCCCAATATATTTTAATCTGGAAATGTTGCTTTCTAATATATTTTAATCTGGAAATGCTGCTTCCTAATCCCACGAGGTGATGTTTTACATAGAAAATGATCTCAGAGGGAGTTTATTTATTGCAATCCCTTGGGAATATTTTTTTAATTTCTCCTTTGAGTTTAACCATCTGAGTGATGCATTATGAATGAAATTAAAAACCAAATCCCCATATTGGGCTCAGGGGTAAATAGCTATGTCTCTGCCATCAGTGTCTTATATGACAGTGTTTATCCTGGTCATTGTGCATAACAACAGTAGAACAGTAAGCAGAGGGTTCTCTAGAAATGTGTGAATGGAAGAGACATTTGTTGACAATATTAAGATATGTTAGATGCTTTGCTAAAGGTTAAGAATGCAAATATTAAATAAAACATCTCAGCCACTGAAAAGGAGCTTCTAATTGAAAAGGGGAATATATAATTGAGTTGAAGCACAAGGTTCATTTCCATTAAGCATTTGCCGAGACTCCATATTCCAACACAATATGTATATTATGAGGCACACAGGGTCAGCCTATATCCATTAACTGGTAACTGTTAGATGAAATTATAGGCTTCACTTTTCTATTAAAAAAAGTAAGAGGGAAGAAAATGATAAGGCAGAGATCTTGGGAACATTCCAAATACTTCTTGTGGAGTAATTACTCGAAGAAACTCTATTCTGTTTGATTCATTACTTCTTTAAAGTGTTTTTGGAGAATAATATAAAAATACAGCATGGAGGGGCTGGAGTAATAGCATACCAGGGAGGGTATTTGCCCTGGGTTCTATCTCCAGCATCCCTTATGGTTCCCAGAGCCTATAAAGAGAGATTTCAAAGTGCAGAGCCAGGGGTAATCCCTAAGCGCTTTCCAGTTTGGCACACAAACCAAAAAGTATACAGCCTGGTCAGCTTTATGAATTGTCACAATGAAAATGATTTTATGCACATCAAGTAGTTAAAAACTAGAATATTATATGCATTTCAGAAATTCCCTTTCTCAAGGATGGCCCCACCTAGTCATATCTATTTCTCCATCATTAGAAAATGCCTATTTCTCAAAAGAAGTCATTATTCTCATGCTAGCAATAACCTTGAATTTTACTTCATTTCAATACTTATATAAGAGAATTATAATTATGCATCTTTTTATATGGCTTCACTTCACCAGTATTTTGTTTTATATCCATTCATGGTGCGCTCATTATTTCTGAAGCTTTTGTTCTAACTATTCAAATACTGAGTAGCCTATAATTTTGTTTTATTCCACAGTTGATGGGGGAATGTAGTTGGTTCTGCTATTTTGGTTAATGCTATTATGAACACGTTTAATTATTTCTTTTGGGACACAGGTGTATGAATTATGTGGGGGTTGGTATATTCATAAATATATAAAAGGTGGCACTAATATATCTATCTGTCTGCCAATCTAACCCCCTATTCACTTACCTACCCACTCATCCAAACACCTGCAGGCCTACCCACATACCTATTTAGATTTAGAAGATGATTACAAAACTTTCAAAAATGATAATAGCAATTAGATCTTAAGTAGGGGCTAGAGAGATGGGATTGCAGGCAGAGTGCTTTTCCTGCATGAAGTGACCTGGATTCCATTCCTAGGCACCTCATATGGTCCCCTGAGCACTTCCAGGTGTGATCCTTGAGAATGCTACCATAAGTAACAAATATAAGTCATTATAATTATCACCAATATGTTTTGTACTTAATCATGCCCTTAGTTTTCTGATGACTACTGAGATAAATTACATGCAAATATGTTTTTAGTCCTTTGGCTACCTGTGTGTAAATTGCCTGTTCATCTTTTGACAAACATATTTTTTTGAGGGAGGAATCACATCTGGTGTTACTCAGGGCTTATTCCTGGCTTTGTACTCAGGTATCACTCCTGGGCATTGTGCAGGGGACCATGTATTGTGCCAACGGTTGAACCTGGGTTGGCCACACACAAGATAACTGCCTTACCTGTTGGATGAAAAATTTTTTATGACACATATATATTTGTATCTATATCAAATATAAATTCATCGCCAGATGTATGTGTAACAAATAAATCTCCATTGTGTGACTTAATTTATGTTCTCTTAATGATCTTATTCAATGAACAATGCTAACATCATTATAATTCAATTATTAAGCATGTCCTATTACCATATTATTTATTATTTTGCTTTATCATCTCTGTTATTATATTCAAGGTATATCTTCTAGAAAGTGTATACTTGTTCTTTCACTAAGTATAAGAATCTTTATGATGATATTTAAAGGAAGCATGCAATCATTTATATTTAATGTAATTATTCATATAGCTATATAGATATTTCTTTTTATTTTCCTCTTTTGTCCCAGTAACATTAGAGATTTTAAGACAACTAGAAGAGACTTGTTCCCTCTATGCCAGTGGTCCTCAAACTACGGCCCGCGGGCCACATATTGTATTTGTTCCCATTTTGTTTCTTCACATCAAAATAAGTTGTATGCAGTGTGCATAGAAATTTGTTCTTAAGTTTTGTTTTTACTATAGTCTGGCCCTCCAATAGCCTGAGGGACAGTGAACTGGGCCCCTGTTTTAAAAGTTTGAGGACCTCTGCTTTAAACTTTTATTCTAAATTCATGAGTAGTTGAGGTTATTTTCATTCCTCTAGTTGTTTCATTATCAAAAAATAAGTAATTTGCCTGGGAATGGGAATGGCCAAAAAAAAAAAAAACCCAGAAAATTCCAACTCCTCTTATCAGAGCCCAGACTATTCCAGTACAACATGCAAAAAGTTCCTACAAAGAGAAAAGTTTCTATATAAGAGCATGTGCTCTTGTAAAATGCCTCCACAGTCCACAGTCCAGATGTTATTTTCCAGTAACCCTATGCCAAAATACTTTCCATACGTCCAACAAGGACAAAACTTTCCTTACATACTCACAGGAATTTTTGCAGCACCACATGCTTTCCAAACTAAGTTTGCAGTCAACCTGCACTGGAGGAAAATGTAGTAAAGCATATGCGATTATAAGACAAATAGAAATCTTGAAAATTCACCAGCTTAGGTATTTGCCAGGGGAACTTATCTTTGAGCTGCAACAAAGATAATGACAGTTTCTCAACCATTCTAAGCAAATAATAGTCACTGTGAATCATAGGCCAGTAGCAGACATTAAATGCCTTCTGAGAAATCAAAATTCTGGGAGCTTGAGTTACACTGTACTTAATTCTCATCAGAGGAATATAAAATAGTTGTGTATAAAAGTAAGGAAGAGGCTAGAGAGATGGAATAGGGGTGAAAATGCTTGCCTTACATGTAACCAACTGAGTTAGATTTCTGACCTTAAATGGTCCCCTAAGCACCACTGAGAATGGCCCAAATAGCTCCGAGCAACACCAGATGTGCCACCCTACAAAAAGGAACTCTATAAAAAGAAGGAAGATAAAGTACAAAGACCATCAAGTTGGTTGTTCAGAGTCATGCAGTTCATGAACTGCAGAATCATAAGACTGGATTTATACAGAAGTGTGGCAGTTTCAATTGCATTTAGTGAAGTCCTCGGGCTACCCAGAAATCATATGGCAAATCAAGACAAACAAGATGGAGACCTAAGCTTAAGACCATTTGGTTCTATTTCAGATTCTCACAGTCCTCATTCAACATATTTAAGAATCAAACTCACCACTAGAAGCCTTAAGAGCTTAACATGCCTCTCTGTGTGTGTTTGTTAGTAAGCATATGTTTGCATGCATGTGTTTGTGTATATGTGTGCGTGTGTGTGCCAACATGTGTAAAGGGTTCATAGTCTATCATCTTGTATAAATTTAATCCGTCTTTAAAAATCATTTTTGAGAGTAAATATCATGGGGCAGCCAGAAGAAGATTGCTTCCCTAATTATATCATTTATTAGTTCATTTGATCATTTTTACCTAACAGTCCTTAGTTAAAATATGGAGATAATCAAATTATTTTGGGAGTGGATGTGAACACACTCATACATATTAAGATAATAATGTACCTGGTGAATTATGTATATTGGTGCATATATATATGCATTGATACACTGGCTCTTGTACTGTCATTAAGAAGAACAAGTAAATTAATTTTCCTGTGTTTAACTCAAGACCTTCATTCTGGATGTTAAGAACCCAACTTGTTTGGTTTCTATTGTTAAGTTCAAGTAAGGAACCTCAGCTGGCTACTTATATAAGCCATGATAGGGAAGGCAAGATGGCAGCTCATGGGGCAACAGAAGACAGTGGGATAAAGTCCTTACACTAAGGTTCATGTGAGAAGTTAGGGTATGAGCTAAGGAAAAAAATGTTGTACACTTGAACATGAATCTGAAACTAGAAAATAAAGGGAGGTATAAACTAAAGTATTGATGTTATAAAGGACTGTTAATAGTTGTAGCTATATAATTTGTCCAAAACTCAAAGCTTGATCAAAATGATCAGGCGTATATTTCTATTTTTTTAACTCCCAGAAAGTGGATGACATACAGTAGAAACCCAATAGAAAGCATAGCTAAAACTCTATGTCCTAACTGGGTTCGACCCCTTGCTGAGAGCTATGGTTCTAGGTCTATTCTTTTTTCTACTTATGTCACCAGCATCAATTATTTTAGCTTTATACCTTCACATACCATATCCCTGGTAAGGTAACCACACCAAAATATTTTCCCAGATATCAAGCATTCTCTGAATAGACCCTAGTTTGATATGTAATCTGACATTCAATGTGATCTAACATATGCAAAATGTAGCCTCATTATAATGTGAACTAGAAACTTAATTCAAGTATCTAGTCTCTTGATATATCTGAGGATATAGATGGAGATGCATTTGGCTCACCCAAGACTTCTTTTTCCATGTCATGGGATGTAAACTAAATATCAGACAAGTTTCCTCATGAGGTCCTCAACAGGATTTAGCTGCACAGAAAATGGTGCAAATCTATCACTAAAGTTCATATTCAAGGAACATTCATGATTTTAGACAGATATGTTGGAAGCTCAGAAGCAGTACAGTATAGAGTGCTTGCTTGGCAAGAAGCAGACCTTTACTGATCCCAAGAACTACATAGTGTCCTCTACGTATCACCAGGAAGTACCTCTAAGTGTGAAATCAGAAGTAAATACTGAGCATTACCATTTGTGGCACACAAACAAGTATGAGAAATATCATTGTTGAAGGTTGTTGCAAATTGCATGACTGAAACTCAATTATGAACAACGTTGTAATGGTGGAAAATATATTATGAACAACCTTGTAGACCATGGTGTTTAAATAAAGCAATTTTAAATCATGGTGCATAACATAATTAAAAGATAATGTAAGTGGAGATATGGTGGAAGAAAATTGATACTGGTGTTCAGAAAATTGTGAACAAATCAGACACCTGAAATTTATCATCAAATAGCTTTATAAGCCATGGTACCTAGATTGAAACATTATTTTCAAAAAAAAAAGGAAAAAGAAACATTACCTTCTAACAATACTAACCAGTCCCTGAATTCTATGTGAAGGTAAATCTCAATGTTTGTATAGAACAAACATTCCTAGTTTTACTTTGTATAAAGTCTTGGCTCTTCTTCTCTAGACTAAGGTCATCATGTGTGTGTCATTGAAGCTGTCATTGGGAGACTTAGTCAAGCCTATTTTTCCTTCTCACTACTCTGGACACTGGACTTCTTTCAGTCATCCACTCGAGAGGAAAAAGCAAAGATACCCCATATCTTTTAGCGCCTGTAAAAACATCTATATGTGTTAACAAGAGCTATGATTTTTATTTGCTTATTCAAAATTTTTGTTTTAACTAAGAAAATTCTATAGTAAGCCCAATTATAGTTAAATATAGCTTTTCTAATATATCTCTGATTACAGATTATATATATGGTCTGGGAAAAGCATAGACAATTTCTAGAATGTTCTTCAGAATAGAATGGGTCACTTCTCTGGGTGCCTAAGCTTTTCTGAACTCTGACAGATAAAAAGTAATCATGGTTGTCAGGCAAGAGTGATTTTGTATAAGCAATACATATAATAGATATAATGTGAATAAAATGCAATAGATCTAGCATTTATTTTCCCACTGCAGTAAACAGTTTGTAATGAAAATATATGATTTCCATTACAATGCATCAGTACCATATTATTGGTGACATTTTCTAAAGTTCCACTGCTATTAGTGTGTGCTGATGTTTCTGGGCTAAGAGGGGGAAAAGCATGTAAAATATATTATAAATGATCATGCAAAGTAGTTCTAGCTCCATAGCATCATTGTGTTATTTGGTTTTCATACTTAAGATACTTATATGCAATAGTCAGACTGTGTTTTACAATTATGTCAATGGGTGTTAGGCAGGAGGAAATTCTAAATTGGAGTGATTTGTTCTGAACTTTCCCTGCAAGTCCTAAAAAAATAAACACTAAGCCAAGGATTGACCACACAAAAGTGGTGCTAAAATACAGACAATAGAGCTTCCACCACCAGCAATAGAGGTAGAGATCATAGAGATGTGAAAGACACAGGAACAGTCATCAAGGAAAATAAAAAAGACCTTCCAATAGTGTTGTCTTAATTAAATAAAGATGAAGATGGATGGAGATGGATGGATGGAGAGACCTTTGTCTGTCATCCCAGGCCACGTGGCTCCATCCTCCATTAACCAGCGGATCTGGAGGTTCATGAGAGCGGTGGGTATTGAACTCACTCACAGGCAGGCTTCATGAGAGGTAACAACTTTATTCAGCCCTATCCATCACATGTGTGGCCTATATCATAACCAATTAAGCATGCTATCCTTAGCTAGCCCTGAGTCTTAATTTCTCTCAGCCATCCTTCCTCTGACCTTCAAGCTGGCATAAGGCCAAAGGCCCAAAGGCCAAAGACCCAATTCTTATATACCCTTTCCAAGACCCCTCCCAGGAAATGGGCAGGGTCTTGCAGATAAAGTAAATGTAATATCCGGTCCCAAGGCTCCACCCATTTCCGGGCGGGTCTCAGGTAGTTACCTGTACCCTGGGGTGGATCTATACAATAGAGGCTGGAAGGTGGAATCAAGAAGAAAATCAAAAGGAGATTTTAGATCACCTTGGAAAAGGGGCTGAGAGGGCTCTAACATTCAAGTTCACCAGTTGTCTTATTTTGCATAACTCAAGTGAACTCTTAGAACCCTGCACAGAGGTTCAGAGAGAAGGGAGTACAAGAAAGATAAGGACAGAATAGAGAAAATCAAGGACCATTACCAGCTCCATCCAGCCTGCTTCCATTAAGTCAACTTCAAACTGGGCCTGGTAAGGAGGCAGGATAGAGGATGGGAGAAAGCTAAGAATATTTGTGGAGGGAAATTGACTGGTGTTGCGACAGGTGTTAAAACATTGCATTCCTGAAACTCTAGCATGGACATGTTTGCAAATCATGGTGCTTAAGAATGTTATTTGAGAGAAAAATCTTTTGTATTCTAAACTCAAAAATTAAATGTGGGAAAAATATGATTATTTTGGCATAATAATGTTGTTAGCTCTAAATCTTTCTTAGAAAAAAATAGTATTTTCCAAAATAAAATATTAAATGTCTAAGTTAGTCTTACTATGTTTCCAAAGTTGTTGGGTTGGTTTCTGTTTTGTTTTATTTTCTACTTGATCTGACCTCAGAGCAGAAAGAAATTTATTTGATATTGGATACGTAAAATACATATGAGGCAGATAGATATTTAAAACATAATTGCTAGTTCATATGCTACGCTGGTCAACCTATTCTGTAGCTATGTTTGTGTCGTGCATCACATGGGATAAAGTCAATCTACTGAGGTTAAATTTGGGTCACCATTGGGTGACAATTGACAAGAGAAAATGGTTAAATACAAAGGCAATAATTTTCAATAATCAATGAACAATGGACTCCTTAGAGATAGATACATACCTAGATATATACTCCAGAAGCTAAGAACTAATCATATTCAAAGAGAAAGGCTGAAGTGATAGTATAATGGATAGGGCACTTGCCTTGCATGTGGTCAAACTAGGTTTGAACCCCAGTACACCAAATGATGCAGTAGAGAATGGGAGTTTTTGTGAGGACAAGAGCATGGGTATAAGTAGAGGGTTCCTGGATGAGAGAGTGAGAAAGCAAGGAAATTGAAGAGAGTCACAAAGTAATGACAAAAGTGATATAAATGGGACTTTTCTGGTATTGAAAATTAATCAAGGGGCCGGAGAGATAGGATGTAGGTAAGGCATTTGCCTTGCACGCAGGACAGTTGATTCGAATCCCGGCATCCCATATGGTCCCCCAAGCCTGCCAGGAGCGAGTATAGAGCCAGGAGTAAAGCCTGAACGCTGCTAGGCGTGACTCCCCACTCCCAAAAAAAATAAAGTAAAAAAAAGAAAATCACTCAAGATGGGACTGGAGGGATAGCACAGAAGTTAAAATGTATACCTTGATGGGCCCAAGAAAGTACTTCCTGGTACTGCCTTGTTCCCATGTATCCAACCCTAGAGTGGCTCTAAGCACAGCCACATATGGCCATATAGGCTCCCAAGCACTGCAAGGATGCTGTGAGCACATCATGCACAGGCCATCACCTTTACCCGTTGATCCAGTTGTCCAAGAATCTTCAGGAGTCTTCCCTAGATCTCTAGAACACTGCTTGGGAGACCCTCTTCTAAAAAGGAGAGAAAAGCATGCTAAATAACTATGGGACCAAGGCGGAGAAGGTTGACCATCTGAGATATATACAATAAGCATACATTTTGCTGATGTCCTGTTGGCATTGGGGGGGGGGTGGTTGGGCCCCACTTGGTGACGCTCAGGGATTACTCCTGGCTATGTGCTCAGAAATCACATCTGGCTTGTGCCACCACTCCAGCCCATCTGGGATCATTTTTAATTCCTGATGGTGATTTTTTTTTCTCACTTGTGGAAAGAAACAATGACCTAATCCTTCATGTTCCCATATTCGCAGTACTTCCTTATGAGAGACAGGAAGTAGAACTGTTTGAGGTTGTCAAGGATTCTGGTGAAATCAACCATGGCATTTGGAGATAATAAAGAAACTAAGATTGAAAACTGTGTGTGGTCTCTCTAGGAAGCTCAGGGAGATTCTAGCAGTCCTAAATATGCATGAAACACCAATGATGGCAAGGTCACCCCAAAGAGAATTTGCATGAAGCTTGAGCAAAACTGGTGAATATGAGAAATATTTTCCCTTGGGGAATAAGAAGCCAGAAATGATAACCTGACTTAATTCTGGGAATGGGTGAAAAATAAACTTTGGGGACAGCCCGGCACTTATGCACATAGACTTGAATTTATCACTTACCTCTCCTTTCGGATTTTTAGATATGAGACTCACAGTCAATCAGAATCAACACAAGGAAAAATTTGAGGAATGAACTTGGCAGAAATAAAGAAATAAGTATACCACTTCTCCTATTAAATTCTGTTGCTCCTGAAATTAAGAAGGAAAATACGGAAGAAAACAAAACTAATTAGATGCTCCCACAGAGCACCATCATGGGGTCCGAGTAGGCACCATTGGCGGGGGTGGGGAGGACAAAAATACTTGAAAATGACCTCATAATCCTTGGTTTCATTTCATGAAGCTCTTAAACACAACTGTGTGGGGCAGCCTAAATTTGAAGCATCAAATGTACCACTGGAACAATTTAAGTCCTTAAGAAATGACAGTCACACTGGAACTCTACCATAGTTTTGATCTAATCAGAACTGTGGGAATTTATATCAAGAGGTGGACCTTCCAGGGTGTCTGTGTGTTGACAGAATATGATGGAATTAGATTCAAAGGTATCTCTTGTAGGTGCTACTGAGCTGTAGTGAAGAAATTAGTGAGTGGCTATGCTCAGGAGCTCAGTAGCATAAATTATATCTAGAATTGACTCAGGTAGTTTAGAGGGAAGTTAGCTCCGGGAAAGAGCAAGGGGCTGTCAGTATAGACATGAACAAACTCAAACTTGAGTTCACTTTGTGGAGGTAGAGAAGTATTTTCAATTGATAGAACAGCAAAAAAATATGTGAATTTCAGATTTTGACCCTATATAGATCTTGAATAAACATATTCACTCACAAGGAAGCATTCAAATCTCTCTGTATCTAAAATATTCTTTGATATAGATATGCATGTTCTCTAACTTATTCAGATACCCAAAGATAATGATATAGAAACCTGATCTAGAATTTTACAAGGGTCAGTAGCTTTGTATACATTCACAAAACAAAAAAATGAGTTTTTGATTTTCATGCTAAATCCACAAAATAAATAGTGTTGGTGTTATTCTTGTTCTTTTACAGAGTGTAGCAGATCTGGATCAAATACATGCAAGCCAACCAGCATAATGCCTGTTCCATTATCATATATGGTTTTCTCTTTCCAGCTCTAAAGTTGCAGCCAGGTTTTTAAGGTTTATATGCTCTAAAATGCTAACTGTGTTATAAGCTTAGGGAGCCTCAGCAGTGTAAATCCCAATAAGTTGCTGAGTGCTAGATATAAAATTAAATCAGAGTATAAAAATCCCCCTCTTTGGTACATTCCAAAAGAATTATGTGACATTCATCCAAAGACATGCAAAATCATTTTTATGGTACCGCTATCCAAATGCCCACTAACAATGCATGTTGAATGTGTAGATAAATGATGATACATTGACAAAATGCAATGCTACATTGCAATGAGCTAATAAACTACAACAAATCAACACTGTGAATTAATTAATTTCACCAGTAAAAATATGGGGCAAAACATACCAGACACAAACTCATGCATCTACTTATATAAACTTCACAATTGGGAAAAACTGATCTGAGCTATGGAAGAGGAAGTCATCTTGCCAGGATTGAGGTAGTAATTGCAAGGAAGTTTAAAACATAGGACACTCTATCCAGGAACCAGTGATGTATGACAATATTTTGGACGGATTTTCTTCATGCTAAAAAAAATCTGTACACTACAACCCTCTACTTTCCACATGCATGAAAGCATCAAGAGAGCATTAAAGAGGTAAAGAATCCTGAGAAATCAGGAAAGCAGAGGGTAGGAGGAGTTGAATGAGAATGTACAAGGCCCTCCAAGGAAGCCGTGAATCGCTGCCACAAAGCTAGAAGTGACAGGCTTGGTTCGACCCAGTTGTATAAAAGATACGCAGAGTCAGACATGGGATAAACAATTCTACTGATCTGAAAACATTTGGTTCAAACTAATCGACACAGTTAAGCAGCTGGCAGTGATGTTTAGCCAAATGATGAACCAAACTGCAGAAGGAAGCCTGATTGCACACAGTCAGCAGATGGAAGAAAGGCGGAGCATTGGTTCAATGGCGATCCATCTGGCTGTCTTCTCTGTACTTTCTGATCTACCTTTACAGAAGGCTCATTTAGAAAGATCTAAGTAGAAGGGAAGGAAGGCCTCCAATTTCTGCTTAGCCAAAGAAGAAAGGAATAACGTAGAACGATAGGATTGGAGTGAATGTCCTATTACAATGAGACTATTTATATTCATCTGCTTTTATTCTCTTTATATGATCTTCCATGGTGGGACACTCATTTGAAGAGGCACCAGGATATAACAAAACCAAGAAAAGAGGACATCTCTGCCTATAGGGCGACGTTCTTTATAAACTCCTATATAGAAAGTGTCCTTATAGCAAAACAACCCAGAGTTCTATTTTCATTATGTGAATATTTATTATAAAAACATGCATAGATATATTTATTTATATCCACATTGCAAGCAAAGCACATGAATGTAAATGAATAGAAAGCTCAAATAACAGAGAGGAATAGTACAGTAGATAGGGCATTTGTCATGCATGTGGCCAACCCAGATCTGATTCCTGGGCTCCCATATGATCCCCTGAGCACACCGAGAGTGATCTCTGAGCACAGATCCAGGAGTAAGCCCCCAGAACTGCCAGGTGTGATTCCAAAACTAAAAAAATAAAATTAATTTTAAAAAGATATCTCATGCATCGATATTCTATCAGTGACAACTCAGAAATCATACTTCCTCTTTATTCTCATGCTTGTGTTGATTGTCTTCATGTACTCTTCCATCTTGATAGTTGTATGTAGATGACATTCCCTTGTTGATCAATAACATTGCATCCTGGGATGTCTTTGTGTTTTTATTCTATGTGACAGAACATCACCTATCATTCATGACCTTTCTCATTGAAACCGCACAAAGTTTGCAACTTGGCTTTGCTGAGGGGGGAGGCCAGTAGATGTCCAGATTGTCCAGTTAAATTTGGAGAGTAATAACTTACATGATTTTAGCAGAAATGCTTCCCGTGCAATATTTCAGTCCTAATTATTTGCCCTGTTCAATATTTGAGTGATAAGTACACTTGAAAAAAATCAAATTGAATTTTATTGGGAACCTTATATTTTTGTGTGAATGAAACAGACAACACTGCTGCGAAGGTTCCATAAAACTCATACTTGAAATCTGCACCTACTTAATAAATAAGGGAAGTAAGAGGCAGCAAAAATAATTGAGCTTCATGGATAACTTCAAGCTCCACTAGCTGCTGACAGAAGAGAGTCCAATGCCAAGGTCTTCTGAGGTACTTCTTGGCTTGTAGTTTGGTGATTCAGCAAAGCACTTACTAATGTGCCCTCACTATTTGTTGACCACTTGGGGAGAAGAAAAAGCTAAATTCTCAACCAGGATTAATTTTCCACAAGCAGCAATGATTAATATAGATCAATGGCTGTCACAAATCCTACTGAAAATATTGGCAGAGAATTTCTGTTACTGCTTAACACCTGGTAAGTTGATGACAAATGAAAGCAATATAGAAAGTTTAAGAGAATTTGTACTTGAGACTTCATAATTAAACCCAATTTCTGGCAAGCAATAAATTCCTGAATGATGTAGACAAAGTAGCACCAAACCTATTGTATTTCAACATTTAGATTCATGCTTTATTTCTAATGTTGTGTTGTTGCTTTTAGCATCATGCTTTAATAGGAGAAAAATAGTTGGAAGAAAATATATATTTTCCTCTTTAAGATTTATTGATCTAAGTACAAAAACCAAGATATGAAAATAACTCAAATACCAAGCTACAGGAAGCCTGAACAATAAGTACAACAGGCAGGGTACTTGTCTTGCAAGTAAATGTCCCAAGTTTGATCTCTGGCATCCCATATAGTCTTCGGAGCCTACCAGATATGATTTGTGAATGCAGAGCTAGGAGTAACCTATGAGCACTGCTGGGTGTGTGCCCAAACCAAAACAAAATAGAATATGGATGACTGGATCAAGCAGTGCTTGTATAAGTTTACAATGAAATACTATGCAACTCTAGGAGAAAACATAATCATGCAGTTTGAATGGAAGTAGAGAATATTACGCTAGTGAAGTAAAGTTAGAAGAAAAGAAATAGAATGATCTCATGTGTGGGACTTAAAGTTACACAGCAAGGCGAAAACAAAGAGCCAAAAGCAATACAATGGGACAACTGGGATTATTGGGGAGAGAATTAAAAATGGGGAGACTGGACTTCTTGGAAAAGAGAGTGGGTACACTGGTTTTGGTTCAGTTTTGGCATTATGTATGTGAGAAACCATTATTAACAGTATTGAATACTACAGAATCACAATAAAGCATTTTAAAGAGTTATTGATTGTTATCCCATTTGTATTATGATAAAACTAAGAGGACAAGGGCATGATATTAACAAGCCAACCTAGCAACAAACAAGTAAGTGTCATTTACTTCAAGTAAAGAAGAATTTGAGGTATTGTACAGTGTTTCTTTTACTCGTAGCTTTTAGAATTAGTCGTGTAGAATCAGTAGAGCCCCCCGATTGGAAAGAAGTTCTTTTGATTAGTGTTAGCATTTTCTCCATATAAAATTGCATTTTAAGATATGAGTCTGTCATTTTGAATTATGCCTGGAAAATAAATTATTTTCTCTAACTGGCTCCTACTGGATTTGTTAAAAAAAAAAAACTTGGTTAGAAAGGATATTAGCTAAAAATCTGATTCAAAATAGCACTGTCAAAAGTGCTGCCCTAATATAAATAAATGGTATGTGAGCAGCATTTTAAACGCAATATGCATCAATAACCAATTTTGACAGCATGTGTACGTGTGAATATGATTTCCAGAGTCCTTCAAAACTAAATTAGACCATGGCTCTAGAAATATTTATTCTGGCTGTCTTTCAAAGTGAGCTCATGTATCAGAATTCCCCTAGCAGTGCAGAAAACCACCAATGGAAGAGCCATGGGGCAGATTAAGCAGTAACATTGACTTGCTGTTGTTGTTCATAGACACCTCTTTATAAAAAAAAGTCAATTTCAGGGCTGGAGTGATAACACAGTTGTAGGGCATTTGCCTTGCATGCAGCCAACCCAGGGCGAATGGTGGTTGGAATCCTGGCATCCTGTATGATCCCCAGTGCCTATCAGGAGTGACTTCTGAGCAAAGAGTCAGGGATAAACCCTGAGGGCTGCCAGGTTAACCCAAAAACAAACAAAAATAATTCAATTTCTCCCTGGCATCTCTTCTCTCAGTATTGGATTTAATAGTTCCGGTGTCAAGAAACATCTATTGGTATGTTATCCTTGGACAATAGCAATAAGATGTTTGCAACATCTTGATAGTGAAACTGCAGCATTGAAGAAAATGATAAAAAAAAGTTTTTGCTTAAACCTAAAGAAGTCATAATTGGGAGGAAACCCCAAATTATTAAAGAAAAAGCTGAGTTGAGTCTTTGCAGAGTATTATTTCATAGCTAATAAGAAACCTTGACTGAGAAGGTGAAGCTCTGGGAAGTAGAAGACTACTTGTTAAGAAAACAAAACAAGGGGCCAGAGAGATAGCATGGAGGTAAGGCGTTTGCCTTTCATCCAGAAGGTCATCGGTTCAAATCCCGGCATCCCATATGGTCCCCCGTGCTTGCCAGGAGCGATTTCTGAGCATGGAGCCAGGAGTAACTCCTGAGCACTGCCGGGTGTGACCCAAAAACAAAACAAAACAAAAACAGAAAACAAAACAAAACAGGGGCAGTAGGACGTTTGCTTTGCAAGTGGCTGACCCAGGACAGATTTGGGTTCAATCCCCGGTATCCTATATGGCCTCCCAAGCCAGCAATGATTTCTGAGAGCATAGCCAGGAGTAACCCCTGTGTGTCACCGGTGTGACCCAAAAACCAGAAAACAACAACACCTGAAAAAAGGTACTTAAATAAAGAAATTACATATTGGGGGAAAAAAAGAGACACAAAAGTACCATTTGATGATTTATTGAAGAATGGGTTATGTGGAACTAAAAGGTATAGAACTGAAAGTGTGAAACCAAAGGTTTTTGTTTAACTTTTTTCTTTTTTGCTTAAATACTATGTTTTTAGAGAAGTTTTAGGTGTACATAAAATTTTCAGACACCACAATTTCCATTTGCTACACCCATGCACATAGGTTCCTATATCATTAATATCCTACATTCAGCATGATATATTTATTACAAATGATGAAATAATAATGACACATTGTTATTAATTAATTCGTGCAACTTACATCACAAATCAATCTTTGTCTTAGAAATATGGGTGGTGATGAAGCAGAAGTCTTCCATACACTACAAAAGCACTGAGGGAAGAGAAAATGAACATGCACGGAGTTTATAGTTAATCCCATGACAGTATACTTCAAGGGTGGAGAAACCCTGTTTCTCTTAGGCCAAGGGAATTCCCTCTCTAATGTCCCCAATTTTTACGGTGCCTATGCAGGAAAAAAAAAGAGAGAAAGCACAAAATTATTTCTCAGATATTTATCTATTTATTTATTTTTTGACTTCTATATTTTGCTGTAGATACCGAAGTTGATGTCTCCAATTTTATTTTATTTTATTTTATCTTTTTCTTTCTTTATGTGCTCTGGCATGTTTTTATTTCAAGACCGAGACTATTATGTGGTGCTGGTCTTTATTGCTGCTGTGCTCTCTGGATATTTTATTTGACATTTCTTTTTGTATTGTTGTGGTGTTTCAATTCCTTTATTCCTTTCCTCTCTCAAACTGAGGTTGAGAGCCTCGAGAAGGACTCCACCCATTTTCAGTTTATTTGATTTTTACCCCATTTTATTGTTTTTCTTTTCTTCGAACAAAACCACATAACTTGAACTATCTAAACCTGTCTCTCAAATAGAGGGGGGAAATAGGAGAGGGTACCAGGACCAAACAGATATACAACCACTAAGTAGTAAGCTAGACACAGAGGAGACCACTTGCTCTAGCAGCCTGGGGAGTGAGGGTGGAAGATATGGGATGCAAGATGGTAATGGAGGTGTAGGGTGGACAAATTTGGTGATGGGAATTCCCCCTGATTCATTGTTAATATGTACCTGAAATTTTTATCATCTGTGTATTTTTCCTTCTCTCTCTCTCTCTCTCTCTCTTTCAGTCCTAAGTCCTGAATTCTTGGCATCACCTGCCCCTTCCTGCAATCACCATAGATTTGCCTTTTATAGAAAGTTAAATGTTTGGGCTTTTAGGGTATGTGTCTGGCTACTTTCATGAGCCATATGCCTCTGAGTACCAACCAGCTCATTTCTTGTTAGTGTCCAGTAATACTTTATGGTTATGGCCAAGTTGTGACACCATTTCCTCTATTAGTTGAGGCTAATAAAGAATATTGTTACTTGAGAGTTATCAGGATGGTGATTTCTTTCCAAACCTTGCTTCACAGATCCATGCTGTAGTCTGGATCTTTGTGCATCTCTTATCTTAAATACCAACTTTGGCAGACTATCTCTTATGATGAATTTTAATAATAGAGGATGGCTTTTTGAGCAGTGCTAGGAGTGAGATCTTTTATTACTTTCTTTTTCTGCCACATTTTCAAACACTCAAACACACACACAAATACTGGCAAACCTTTCCGTGCTAACATTTCATTTTCTTATTTCAACTCTTTCCCCATTTGTTAGTAGATGTTTACTATTATATTTTACTTGGTTTTTCATTTTTGCTTTGTCCTCTTCAAACTGTCTCCAACCAGGAACTAGAACTTTCCAACATGATGAACATGTTCATTTAGTCTAAAATGATCATCTCTAAAACAAGGATCATTCTGCCAAGAGGATTTTTCTACACGTAATCTATGGCTTGAGGGTCACCTCATGATCATAAGCACTGCATCCAGCTTCTTTCTCAGGAGGTCTTACCTTTCCCTCATCCCTTTAATTTCTAGCTCTTAGAATCAAACCATCTTCCAAGAATTCATCTTCCAAGAAATACTCTTTGGGACTATCATAGTACTAATAATTTTTGTCATATCATTTTTAACCCCTATTAAGCAAATTTCTTGAAATAAAAGTCTATGATTTTTATTATGTGCAGGGTGAATATACCCAGTAACCTGGCTACTCCAGTTTAGTGCACAGAGACTGTTTCCAGTTTCTTCTCAGTTATTAAACTTAAGGCTTTGCATGTTAATTCTGTTCTCCAAAGTTTGGAGCTATTTCCCTGGTCTCTGTGAAGTTTTTCTACTACTGAAACATAATCTACCAATTTTGATTCATATTTTCAATATTTTAAAGATTTACTTTTCACACTCTTAAAACTCTGAAGTTTTATTAGCTAACACCACCAGAACAAGAAAGAAACAATTATGAGTGCTATCGACTTTTGCTATTTTTTTTAGCAATAGTTTATACCTCCAGAACACCTTATTCTCACATCACTGATAAAGTGTCCAATGGGTGGTTTATGTTTCTGCTCTATCACCTGCAGCTTCTGGTTTTCCACCTCAAGATTTCACAGTGACTGCCTGCATCCTGATTTCACCTCCTAACTTCCATCCAACCCAACATACATATAAGTGAGGTAGCAAATTGATAGAATCCATAGAAGAAAAACAAACTTTCTATGGTATTTCCAGAAAATTCCAGAACCAAAGTGATAGTACAGCAAGTAATGCATTTGCCTTGCACATGGTTGGCCCTGATTGAATCCCCCAGCACCTCACAAAGTTCTCTCATTCTATCAAAAGTAATCTCTGAGTACAGAGCAAGGGTTAGTCCTGAGAACATGTGGGTATAGTTCAATTCCCATCACCACCACCCCAAGATAGAAACCAATTTCTGCACCTTAATATCTATCTATCTATCTATCTATCTATCTATCTATCTATCTATCTATCTATCTAACTATCTATATATGTCAAATATACTTGGTCAAATAATTCAATAACTGCAAGAAATATGGCAATATCACTGTAACTGTAATCATAAGGATGCTTGTAACAGGTCCGGTCTCCATGATTTAGAAGAGAGAAAGAACACTAGTTAGGTGTGTCACAATAAAAATTAAACAATTTTATTCTTCCAAGAGTAACCAAGAAAAGTTACTTGCCCCGCTCAATGGGTTAATAGCTAGAACATCTAGATCTAGATAGAATGCTCAGATATCTAATTCATGAAAGGTGGTGTGCATAGATTTCTATTGTACAGATGCTAATCAATTCTAAACATGCCGCTGCTATCTTCT
Source organism: Crocidura indochinensis (assembly GCA_004027635.1). Taxonomy (NCBI): domain Eukaryota; kingdom Metazoa; phylum Chordata; class Mammalia; order Eulipotyphla; family Soricidae; genus Crocidura; species Crocidura indochinensis. Next base: position 18,672 of record PVKC010003724.1, read on the forward strand.
CTAGAATGCCTTCAGAAGAGCATCACAAGTTGAACTGTCATTTGATGGATTCAAATGACTATTTTTGAGTGAGAAAAGCTCAAGCTTAAAGCATTTGAAATTCTTGCCTTTTTTCTTCAAATGTTAGACCAACAGTTGTCTGGAGCCTTAATGCTAGCTAGAGACAGACACTACAGAGATAACTAGATACACAACTGTTTTTTCCCATGTGATGAGAAATGTTAATTATAAAATTGGAAAAAGGTATTAAATTGATTCATGCTCAGACTGTATTGTATGTGCAGCAAAGCAGAACTTATAGTGACATAGAGCTCAAGGTAACTTCCCATAATGGGTAGGTTTACTAATGAAATTTAAAAAAAAAAGTAGAAACAAAACTCATTTTTCCTTAGAGAGGAAACAAAAAGCAACCTCCTAGTAGAGATTTTGTTTTTGTTCTAATAAGCACAGTCAGTAAATATATTACCAATACTGGTCAGAGTCACACGAAGCTTTTTCAAGAAACTTTGTAAGACTGCACATTTTTCTCAGCTCTTGAAATTAGATAAAGTAAGAGAATAACCTTTGGCTCATTTGTACAGTGCACATGAATTATGCTGAAAGGTACCATATTTTTTGCTCTATAAGACGTTTCTATTCCTGACCATAATATACATAGGTTTTAGGTGCTCTCCTCCCCTGCACTCAAGTTTCAGCTACAGACAGCCTTCACTCCATAAGACGCAATTTTTTTTTGGGGGGGGGAGGGTAGGGAATGAGCGATTTATGGTAAGAAAAATAAAATAGCTGTTCCTAATTTCTTTACAAAAGAAAGAAAAATACTGATAGATAAGTTGGTCAGTGTGTAAATGAAGACACCAAATCCACACTTAGTTACATTCCTGCCTCTCTAGATTAGAGACATACATAAGTACCCTTTTCCCTTGAGATATAAAATACTCTTTATTTTAATTTTTTCACATTCTTTGCTTTTCCTTCATTACAAAACATTTGGTTACATCAACAAATAGGTTATATGTTGGAAGCAACACTTTCCCCAACAACAGACAGGGCTCATCCATTCCTGTCTTTCTTACAGTGAGGCAGGACAGATAGAAGGAGATGATATAACACACAAGATCACAATTATTGACACGCCTAGGTAATTTCATTAAGTTAGCTTGATATAGCCAGTTGTTTTAATAACTCTTAAGAGTTTTTAAAGTTAGTCCTTAAGAACCTTGTTGCTAACATTTTGGCAGCAGTAGAAAAAATTATTTTTTATTCTGCAGTACCAGGGATCAAAGCCAAGTTCTCATACATGCCAGGCAACTGCTTAACTACTTACCTGCCTGGTGGAATTTCTAATTTTTGCAGGGAGAGAAAGAGGCCTCCCAAGCAGTGCTCAAGCATCCCTGTGATTCTTGGCCTTGACTTGAGGTTCAAAGTAGGGTCTAAGAATTGGGACAATCCTGTGCCATCAGGAGCTCTTCAACAGTCCTCCAGGGCTTCTTCTCCCAGTAATATTTAAGTGCCAATGAGTGCTGGGAATAGAACCAAATCTGGACATGTGCCCTAACCATGTATTGGGTGGGATGGTACCTGGGTACACTGTGAAGGGAAATTAATACTGGTGGTAGGAATGGTGATTAAAAAATAATTTTCTATATAAATCTCAACTACTAATAACTTTTTCAATCACAATATTATGATACAAATGAATTGCACACAAAGATAAACTCAATCTCCCCTCCCCCACTTGAAGACATTTATCTTCAGCTCATACTGCTAACTAGACTGGGTTCAAGACACATACACAAAGAGCTTTGCTGAAGGGAAGTTAATAAAGAATTCATCAATGCTATGCTCTGCATAGTGATTTTTTGTGTGGCTCTTGTGTACCAGGCCCTTGGACCTAATTGTGTCCCCAGTAGCCAGAGTGTGACTAGAGGCCTTGAGAGAATTGTGTCACTGATGTGCTGCATTTCCTTCATATTTAGAATTGGACAGGGCGCTACTTCTGAGTCCTTTAAACTGTGGGTCTCAGGACAGTGTCTGATTAATTATGTTAAGCTTCCACTGGACTTATTTCTTTCACCACCTAGTTTCACCATATTCAAGACTAAAACTGGGATGCCTGGAATGTTATTTCCAGAACTTCTTACTATGAATATTCAAAAAACTAAAGAAAGTCTCATGTTTATAGACTTGGCACCAATCAGAAAAAGTTGAGGGCAGGAGTAAGCCCTGACCACTTCTGAGTGTGGCCCTAATTACCTCCCCCTCAAAAAAACTCCATGAAATATCAGTGTTTCAAGTAAATTAATTTTGCTGGAATAGTACAAATAAATATGTGGGTGAATCAAATTCCCATAGTCCAACAATATTTCTAAACTTCTTGAAGGAATACTTGGTGGTAGGTAGTCTAACATTTGAAGGCAGAACTACCATCCAATAGTACATACAGTCCCGTAAGTCAACATTCTGAAAGTCACAAAAACAAATAGAAAGTATTTATGAGAATTGCAATAGAAAAATAATTCTATATAATTTAATTTAATATGGCATGGTATAATATAACATTGTATAACATAATTAATATAATATAATTTATAATATGATATGATATGATATATATCATACCATAACATAATACAGTCTTATTAATATAATATATAATTGTACACATATAACTAATTATTTATATATTTTGTGTCTCTCTATTGTCTCCAGCATATACATACTATCTTGTACATCCAGGCAAATGAATCAATAATCCATGAAACAAGAAAACAAAAATAACTGCAAGGGGTCAAAGCTATAATAAAGCCAGGTAGAATATTTGCCATGCACACAGCCAACCCGGGTTCAATTCCTTGTATCCCATAGGGTTTCTTGAGCACTTCCAGGAATAATCTGAGCACAGAGCCAGGAGTAACTCCTAAACATTGCCAGGTTTGGCTCAAAAAAACAAAAATGAAAAGGAAATGGCTACAGGCATGCTAACTATTGACAACCTTGAGGCATTTTTGTAGTAAAATATTCTTTACAAAGTTACTATAAATTCAGTCCTAATATAAAACCATAATGCATAAATATAACTGAAATGGTGCCTATAGACGACCTTTTCACAGGGTGGGACTCCCTGTATTTCCCGCTAATGGTGAGGTGAAACTAGAGGACACTCAACATCATCCTGACTTAGATGAAGAAGATGCACAGAAATCAGAATCTTTAACTTCAGAAACTTGACAACAACCACATCGAATCCGCAAAAAAATTTTATCAGGGCCACAGAGAATGACTCAGGAGTTGGAAAACCCAGTATATCAGGAGTCCAGAGTTGGTCTTATGCCAGAAAATTTCAGGGCTAAGGTCTCCGTGTATTTAGGCCAAGGCTTTTCTTTTCCATTTCCCCCATATTTTGCTGGGCCTATGGAAACAATTGCCACCCACACCATTTTTACTGTATTTTTTAACTCTTATCCTTTAAAAACAATAAGAGCTTACTAAACTTTCTGCTAGTGCTTTAATGAGTTCATTGGTGATTTAAAAATGTACTTGCCACTGAACATTTTCTTTCCTTTCTCATCTCTTTAGTTTTTCTTTCAATTTTCTATTTTTTTAAATCACGTTGCTTTTGATCTTCCTGAAACAATTGTATTATGATCAGTTATGTCAACTATGTGATGCATTTTATTCAATAAACAAAAAATATTATAAAAAAAGAAAGGGTGCTTATTTATGTATATCGCAAGTTAATTCATACAGTAAGGAATTTGCAATGTCTCTCTCATGTCTGAATTATAGAATCTAAGCAAGTCTGGAAGCTTGAGCCTTTAAATAATTATTCTGTAATAATTTTATTTGTTATATATATATATATATATATATTTTTTATAAAAACAACCCTTCACCAATGCAACAGTCCCATCACCAATGTCCCAAGTGTCCTTCCTCCCCACCCCACCCTGGCCAGTGCTCTAAACAGGATTTCTATTTCCCTCATTTGTTAATGTAAATTTAAAAAAAATCCTACAATATTAACAATTTTTTAAATTTTTTTATTTTAATTAAATTTTATTTTAAAATATTTTAATTGCTCAATAATTAGAAAAAATAGCACTTACATTAAATTAAACAGCAATTTTTAAAGTTAACTACAATGATAAAACTTAAAAAGACAAAAACAACAATGATATCTAATTTTTTCAAGCAGAGACTCAATAATGCATAAAGTATAATTTAGGAATTCCATAATTGTCCATTGTAATAATATGACCTAAGTATAGCACCTAGTTTAAATTAATTAGGCTTATATTCTACGGTAAAATTGAAAATAATTAATGTCTATAATTTAGTAACATCTAATCTCTTTGCATAAATATATATTTAATTTATTTGAAAATATTGGTTTTGTTCAAAGATTTTTTTTTGCTTTTTAAGTATGAGACAATGAATTTTTTATTAATATATTTTATTTAAACACCTTGATTTGTTCAAAGATTTTAAATAAAAAAGAAAGGCAAATAAAGGCAAAGAGTGCAAATTCTAAAAAAGCCTGTGTTAAAATATTCCTACAGTTCAAACTACAATAGAACGGAAACTTTCATTTGGCACAATTTGCTCTGCACTTATTATAAAGTCTTTGTATCTGTAATGAAGCATTTTAACCAAAATTATGGGATATAAGAACTAGTTAAAATTATAAATAATATTAATGGAAAAGCATGTAATTGTAATACCATAGCAATGTTATAATAAAATATTACATTGTAGAATATTTTTATAAAAGAATGGTATAATATTACAGACATGTAAAGTACCAAAGCCAAAATATATTAATATGCAAAGAATTAATTTCATTAACAAAAGTTTTATAAAAATGATACTTTAATGTTTGGAAAATATAGATATGTACATATACATACACATAGAGCACATCTATAACTTAGATATATTTATACTTATAGCAGAACTTTTTAATTTAAAACTTACATACAATTAATCTGTAATATTTAAGATACTATACTTTTAAACTATTTTAGTAGTATATTCTGCAAAGCGTAGATGAATCCATATCGCATCTCATAATAACAGACAATTTTAATTTCACATGTTTGCTCCCAAATCATCAGTTCATTATGTCTATAAGGAGAATATTGTCATCACTGTTTTATAATGAGGATATTGAAAGAAAGAAGTCATAATCCATTATCATTATTATGGTTTGAGATTCTATCCATGTTTGTAAAACTATTTCCAAGTATACAATTTTCTCCCCATTTTACAATATCTTTAAATTTTCCTCTGGTATTAGAGAAATTAATTAAATTTGAGCTTAAGGGTCAACTCTGCAGATGCTAAAGAAAACATAACATGTGTGGCACCAGGGATCAAACTTGAGTAGCTACATGCAAATCCTGTAACAGCTCTTATATCTCCCTGAACCTTAAAATACTTCTGTAAACAATTTAAACTTAAATGTTTTATGGTTCTTGAGAAATGTTCCCAAAACTTTTATAAATATTTACATGATGTATAAGTCTCAGAATTTTGATATATTGTTAACCATAATAGGTAGTAAATAGAATGTTATAGAAAACTGGTTGTATAAAAAGTATCAGACATTGGGCAGCCAGAGCAATTGCACAGCAGATAGGGAATTTGCCTTGCATGTAGCTGACCAAAGGTTCTACCCCCAACATGCCAGGAGTAATTTCTGAGCACAAGGCCAGGAGTAACCCCTGAGCACCAAACATAAACAATACAAAACATTTTCCAATCATAAGTCGTTAATACCATCTGTGAAAATTAATCAATTTGTTAATTATGGTAATTTTATAAGAGATTTAAGATGAAGAATAATTTTCAAATCAAATTCAAGTAAAATATGGTGCTGACAACATTTTTAATTAGAACAAGTCATCCCTAGGAAGTCTAAAACCTTTTAAAATACTTTTTTGATTTTTTTTCTAGTCCAAAGTTTTAATTTTATGTTGTCATTGTGCTGCTTAAAAGAAAGTTCACATAGTCTTGACTGAACTGGGGAGACACTTCCTAGTAACAGAAGGATTTATACTGCTCATGTTTTTCAGGTTACATTTCCAGGACCAGGTGGCTTTCTGAGCACCACTGGAGCAACTCTTAAACACCATACTCACAAGAGTCCCTGAGAACCACAGATGTCACCCTCAAAAAAAATCCCAAAATTACTCTTGGAGAAGTGTGGGGCCAGATTAAATAGCACAGCAGGCAGTGTTTCCCTTGTACACAATCAACCCAGGTTCTGTCCCAGCAAGCCTGCCAGAAGTGATTCCTGAGAGCAGAGTCAGGAAAACAAATGAATGCTGCTGGATATGGTCCAAAAACCACACTCCCTATACACAGAAAATATAGATATGTTCAACACTTGTCTAATACTATTCAATGACTTCAATGTATTGAAGTTTGATACCTTCTCTGAAAAGTTAAAGTAATCTTGCAGGTTAATCCTGCAGATAGGGGCATAGGATAGAATGTAAGCATATTTGCCTTTCATAGAACCAGGAGTAAACCTCAAGCATGGGCAGATGTAACCCAAAACAGAACAAAAACAAAAATGATACAATCTTTAAAATGTATTGTATCCCGGAGATAAGGGTGGGGATATGATGCAAGCTGGGAATGGGAATAGAGGGAGGACAACTTTGGTTGTGGGAATTCCCCTGATTCAATGTTAATATGTACCTAAAATATTATTGTGAAAGATATGTAATGCATTTTTTCAAAATAAAAATTATATATAAAAATGTATTGGGACTGGAGAGAAAGCATAGAAGGTAGGATGCTTGTATTGTGTGCTATCAACCCAGGTTTGATTGCCATTATTCCATTCCCTGAGCCTGCCAGGAGTAATTCCTGAATGTAGAGTGAGAATTAACCCCTGAACAATGCCAGGTGAGACCCAAAAATAAACAAACAACAACAAAAACATATCTAAAATGTCTGGAATCTGTGGATTTGGATTTTAGGTACAAATGGTAAAGTAATAATAATAATCCAGCAATTTATGATTTTTTCCAGTTCAATGTGCATTACTTAAGCCTAAACTTCCATTTAATTTGAAGACAATAAAATCAACTAGCCTTGGGGCCAGAGCAGTGGCGCAAGTGGTAAGACATCTACCTTGCACGTGCTAGCCTAGGACAAACGGTTGCTCAAGCCCCTGCATCCAATCTGGTCCCCAAAGCCAGGAGTGATTTCTGAGTGTATAGCCAGGAGTAACCCCTGAGCGTCAACGGGTGTGGCCCCAAAGCCAAAAAACTAAGAAACAAAATCAACTAGCCTACAATATGGTTGGATGCAAGAGATAAGGCTATCATACTTTGACATTGTACTTTATGGAAATATATCTCTTTTTAAGATTTTCTTTATAAGAAAGGAAGTATTATTTATCAAGCAATGGGGGAATATGCTTATATGGGGCAGAGAGATGAAGGGGACTAGAAATGATGTCATGTTCTGCAGAACCATAAACATGAAAACTACTACAACCATGTTAATGAATCAAAGGTTCTACCAAAGAAAAATAACAGTGAAAATCACACCTAACTCTTAGCTCCGTCACTTCTTAATTACACAAGTAACACACATAAGGCGATATTATTTAGGTTAGTTCACTTAAACTATAGGAAGTGAATGACAATCCCAAATTGTTTGCTCATGTAAAGATTCACATTAACTATTTGGTGCCTGCCCATCAGTCATTAGTAAGTTTATTTCTGTACCTCCAAGAGTTATTATAGCACTTGTCTCATCTCTTCAAAGCATAGAGTTCTAAGGCACCTAGTCTAATTTCTACACCAATAGAGAAATGTATTCCAGTGCAAGCTTGATAGTCAGTAGTTTTTTGAAGGGTGACGTTGGCCCAAGAGTCACCTAGAGGCGTAGGAGCTCTCCTAGGTTCTTGGCCAACTAGGCCAGTGGTTCAATAAACAATAATTAATTGTTCAGATCACTATAGAGTTCTCCAGTTTTCCTAGAACTGATCCTGGAGATAATCACAGAACCACATGGTGCTGAGATTCAAAGAGAGTTAGCCATGTACCAACCAGGTGTCTTAACCCCAATACTCTATCTTGATCCTAGAAATATGTATTTGTAGAAAAATTAAGTAAAAAGAGGAAGTTGGTACAAAAAACTAGGGAAACTAGAATAACGTTTTTAGGCTTTGATTCCACCTCCACTACACATAGAGTAATCCAACAAGTCAAGCTGACTGCCATTGTGTTTAGTGAAACAGCTTTCAAGTAGAAATTGTCTGGTATTTGTTCACCCACAGACAGCAGATGGTATAGTGTTCTGTGATCCAAAGAACATGGACTTTTTGTTTAGATTTCATTTCCTTTTCTTTTCTGAAGTATAGGACCAAATCGTTGCTTGAAAGTTACTGATTCTCTAGTTTTTGTTCTTAAAGTTCAAAGAGTTCAGATCAGAATAACTTAGCAGCTGACCCCTTCCTCATAGTTTCATCCTTACACTATCCTTCTTTCCTCCATTCTAGTCACTAAACAACTTAAATTGGCCAAGTATGTTAGAGTTCTACCGTTGAGTTTATATGTGTTCTGCTTGAATCTGTTTGGCACTTGCTTTCCTGTTTGCGTAGAAGTATCCACACACACAGCAATTCAGTTGAAAGTTCATGAGTCTCATGACTCCCGAGACAGTCAAAATAAATTCTACAGAGAGGGATTAAAATATGCAAAAATCCATAAAAGAGATACTTTTTTTTTCCCCAAAGAAGGAGGAGCTGGAGAAATGTTCTGACTTGAGTTTTGTAGAACTGCCACTTTTTCCAAGCAGAGTGCAGAAGGTGTCTGTCTCTACCTTGAACTCACCTATTTCTTTGGTCTCACCTTATCCAGCTCACGGCTTGACACCTCAATCGAAGAATAATAAATAACTTTCAAGTTGTGTCACCTTTCCAACAGGGGTGAGAAACTTGGCAGGTTTTATTTTAGTTGTTGGTTTTGGAAATGAATTTTAATTAATTTGAAAGAAAGAACTGGAGAAAATAATTCATGGCGAGCCTTCTGCTTTAGAAATCAGTGTTTGATTCTTTCTCATGAATGTGCATTTGACATAGAGTGGAGATAGATTTCCTAGAAACTTTATCCTCTTAATGATTTTTATTTTCCAAGGCCAAATTGCATGTACTCACCAAGTGTTATTGAGACAACTGTAGACCTTAACCTGTGAATTGAGGTTCCTTAGGCGTTCAGCCCTAGTCCGGTGTGTAAGCCTTGACCCAGTCTCGGGGATGGTAACAGAAGAGACTTTCATCAAAGTGGCAGGGAGGAGGGAGTGTTTTGAATATATTCGCCTTCTATTTTTATTTCTAATAAGTATGACTCTATTTTATATTTTATGTATTATTTATATTCAAATAATTCATAAATCATATAATTTTAATGTATATACTGAATACATTAAATATATAATTTATGAATAACAAATGCATATAATATATAACATATAAATATATAATATGTAAGTAAATATATGCAATAAATAAATTATAGCTTATAATATCTATTTATAAAATATAAATATGGTTTTATATTATAATTATAAAAGTTATAAAGATCATTAAAATAAATAAATATGTAATCAAATGTATGATATATAAATATATACTATAGCATATAAGTTTATACATTATATATAACAATTATGAATATAAAATGAATAAATTACACATTTCTTGAGCCACTTTACTATTATTATTATTATGACATATTGTTTACTTTGGTTCTTCTCAAAAAACCAAATTTAATTTGTAGATATTGAAATGTTAATCAATAATACTTATATATTATAAAATGTTTATTCTATAAAACGGTTCATTTATTTAGTCATTAAAGGCATCAATACATTTATTCTCAGTCTAATTTATTTGCTGCAAATGTACAAACACTAGCAATTTTGGACATGTATTTTTTACTCAAAAAACTTAGATCCACAGTGAGCAATAATGTTAATATTCAACAAAATTGCACATTAACAGAATTACAATGAATTCACGTAGCACAACAAAGACTAATGGTGACTTTCACAACATTTTGTCTTATCCTTTATTGACTTAATCAAAACTTGGCATTGGGCACGGTTTTCTCAGAAATAGTAATTGCCTCAATAGCAAACTCCTGTACTCCCACGGGCCACTTTGGAGCACAATATTTAATCCATATCTACCATATCTTAAAAGCTTTATTTTAAACATGAGATAAACATCCTACCTACTACAAGAGTGTGTGTAATCTACTCCTGGCATTGGATCTCCTTCCAGCATTCTCTGTTGCAGGTCATTATGGAATAATGCTCAGATATGACAAGGGAAAATTTGCATCTTAATGATCCATAAATAGGGGACACTAAAAGGGTTTGCAATACCCGAATCTATGAAAAAATATGTTTTGTAACTTCTGGCACTTTCTGATTTAAATTGAATGTAGCACTGTGGAGTATGTTTATTCTTTTCTCAAATATTTTTTATATATTATGTGAGTTATATGTACTATATAAATTGATTTTATAAAATATATTGGCTTGTTTCTGTAGGTCCTGGGCCACGTGTGAAGTAATGTGTATCCTCTAATGTTGAGTTATATACCCAACCCCACAGTTTGTATTTTTATTTACTTTCTAAGGAAAAAGTATCATATATGCATACATTTATAAAAATAGCTTTACCACACTTAGTTAAAGAGATGTGAGACTAAGGAGAAAGATTTGATAGATGAGAAGTCTCCTGGTGAGAGTCCTGTAGCCTCCCTTATCTCTGCCACAACTCCCAGAGAAGAGTCCTTAGCAATATATTCATTTGAGAGACCTCAGCCCTGTAGCTCCTATGCCCTGTTCTAAACCTATTAATTTTTATTGATTTTTATTAGCTTACGTGGTTAGTTTAGCATAGATAAGTAGATTTTTGTGTAAACAACACCCTGGGTCTTCCTGTGATTGTTGGTTTTTAAAACAATCTATACAGAATATGTTGGGGAATCTGGGCTCTCAGTCCACAAGGTTATGATCCCCTGGCCTTATGTTTTTTTCAGGTATGTCTGTCTTGTTTTCTTAATTCTCCCTGCACAACTGATTTAGGCTCCTCCACCATGGGCTGGTCCCTGGCATTAGTAGACTTGAGAGAAATGAGAAAAGCATGTTAATAGTACTTTTCCTCCTTCATTCACACAAATGTTACATGTCTTCCTTACATCAGGTAGCCTGTGAGTTATTGGAAACATAAGGAGAACAAAGCAAGATCCTTCCTACCGGGACTACTAATATGGGATGGAGGACACTTTCATCAACTGCCAACACTTGATTCCTACATTTAGTCAAAAATCATTTCTGAATTTGTGGCTGATATCTTCATATCGAATTCTCTGGCCTACTGTTATTGACACAGCCTGAGGGAACTTAGTGATTTTTGCTCTTCAGTTCCTGTTCTGTGCTTGGTTGTTCTGTAGGCTTGGATTTTAATTGTGCCATTGCTTCTTTCAAAGTGGCTCTATGCAAGTCTGCTCCGCCCCCCAACCCTCCTACACTCCCATTCTGTGCTCTTCAGTCACACAGCAGTGACTATCATATTCTGCTCCTAGCGCACCCTTAAAAGTGCTTGGGAGCCTTGAGATTCTGCCCTTGCTGGGTTGTGTTCTTCCAATAAACATCATCTGGTATATGAAAGAAATCAATAACATGAGGGTTTGTTGAACTTATAAGAGCACCAGAGGATTCATCAGTTCGTAGTTCATTCAAAACTTAGAAACCCTCTTTGCCATCTTATCATCCACTCATGCACATATGCATCCACACACCCCCAAGCAGATATTGGCCTGAATTTCTCCCTTTTCTTTCCTCAGAGTCTTACTACAAATTCCCCTTCTCTCAGACCTTACTCACTGAAGAATAAATCTATACCCTTTTGCTCCAGACTTGAACATTAAAGTTAATATATGTTGAGTGCATGAATTAAGTCCTTTTATAGTAAAGAAATTGATGACAATATCATCTAATATTGTTCAGACACATCTGAATATTGCATGTAAAAAACATATACAGAACTTAAATAAAGTCATCAGTAAAAGGGAATATGTGCATAGGCATATAAAGTGCTTATATAGACATGCATATGTACAAGTTTGTATGTCTAAAATATTTAGATACATTATCAACTTTAACGAAATGAATGATGCAGAGAGGTTAAAAGTGTCTATTCTAGATCACATACACTTCTCTTACTCCATCCTTGTAAATAAATTAAGTGAAATTATTTAGCATACGGATCCCATTTCAAATAATCTTGGAAATATGATTCAGATTATTTTATGTATTCATTGAGAAAATTATGCAACAAGTCCCAGTACATTATTGTAGCCAATGTGTATTATGGTGGGCTCTTTACTTGAGATATTTTTCATGCAAAAAATAATATTATTTGAACTACATAAAATTTGAGGTCAAAGAGCTCGTTTTTCATTGAATTATAGTATTTGTAGATTCAGAGATCTACAATTATAGAATTATAAGATGTGTATATCCAAGGATGTGCTTCAGAGATGATTTGCGTTTCATTTAGAAAAATGTTTGATTCATTAGCTCATGAAATGTTAATTGATCTTTTATTTTACATGAGTTTAAATATGAGCTCCCCGTGGACTGATAGTTGTCTAAATTCTACGGCAAGCACTAAAATATGCCACGTATACCCTATGACATTTGTACTGCACTGCTCAGTGAAGGCATCTAAAGATTGCTTTTACTAATTATCATTGGTCCTAAAGGAATTTCTCTGATGCAGTTAAGAAGTTGGTTAATATGATTAGACTCATTATCTCAATACTAGTAAGTGCTTATTCCCACATAATAAAAATGTACTCAGGACTATTCTAAAAGCCAACCTCATGATCTCTTCCTTGTATTGTGACCACCATTAAGGTGGCCATCATCACTGTGATTATGAGCACCATTTCCTATCCCAGTTCATTAGCATTGTGACTCTACGATAATATTTGACTACAAGTGACTCTGTTAATTAGTCTATCAGTATAAATAATAATAGAATAAACTTCAGGGGGTATTTGCTTTGCACGCATGAAACTGTCCTGGTTTCTGTCCCTAACCACCCAATATGGTCCCCTGAAACTATCAGGAGTGATCTCTAAGTACAGAACCAGAAGTAAGCCCTGAGCATTGCTGAGTAACACCCAAATGAGAAAAAAACTATCAACTTTATATTCATAAAATATCAGTTATTATTTTTCTCTAGTAAGTCTAACTGCTCACCCAACTTAATTCAGAAAAAAAGTGAATGTAGTTTTGTTTAGCGAAAAGTCAGCCTTTGGGGAAGAGATGTTCTCTTTAAAATTTAATCTGTTTCTTTGTCATCTAACAAGAGCTGTTTTTATTACTCCATAGTGTTTCATCATTTCTGTTGGAGACTATCGGTTTCTTGTTTGCAAAACATCCTTAATAGGAATGCCCACAACTTTTCCACTGCCTTGCTGTATGTTTGAGAATCAGATTCCTTGCCTCTTCGGATGGCTCTAACACATGGTAAAAGCTCCTTCTACAAAGATTATTTGAACTGCAGGTAAGTCATATCCTGTATTCTGACAGTAGTCACACTAGTTGAATTTGAAGTCCCATATTTTTAAGACTTAACCTGTCTCTTAGACTCTACTATAAGCTCCTTTCAACACAGAAGTGTGTGATTCTTCTTTGCATTTTCCAACCCTTGATTTGTGCAGGAAAATCTGGGGGAAGGAAAGAAAGGAAAATATAGGAAAGAAACACACTATATGGTTCTGGCATGTGGAACCCACCCCACCACTCAGAAGCAGGTGCCTCTTCTGACCTGAGATTTTTGAAATGCCAACTTTTAACAGAAATTTAGGATTATGACTATGTCCAGTGAATGTAGCCACCCTGTCTACACCTGGTCAGTTTCAGAGACTCTATATTCTCAAAAAATATGTAAAGTAAGCTATGAAAGATTATGGGCAAACTGGCCACATAGTTGAAAGCTGGCAATCCCAGGAGAGGTGGGCCAAGTCCCTGTCCTGCTGAAGCCAAACCTACTGCATCTGTCACACAGATTTGCAGCTTGGCCTATGGCCCTGCTTCACCACTCCTCTATGGCTCTCTGTAAGCTATGCCAATTTGACAAATCTGGCCAAATTCCAGGTGTGCCCATATTTGTACTGACAACAGTAGGATTTTTTTTTGGAATGAGTGTAGGCACCATCTCCCACCTTCTTGTATTTCCAGAAGTCCTAGCAGCCAAGCATACCATATGCAAAAGCCAAAGTAATGGCAATAGTACTTGGAATTCCTAAACTGCTGGGTCACATTGTCTGCCACGCATCAAACCCAATTTTTTAAATATTGTCATCCCCATTGGAACACACCAATTTAGATGCCAGTGTGTATTTGAAGCAACAAAAGTATTAACAGAATGATCCACTAGCTACAAGAGCTTAATAAATATTTTGACAGTGACTTAATGACCTCATTGGAGATACAATATTTTTAACAAATTTTCTCTCTCTTTCCTTCTTTTTCTTTCTGTCTTTTCCCTATTTTGAATGATTTTGTTTTCATTTACCTGGAACTACGTCAACTATTTGTTTCAAGATCTTTAAATAAAGTAATTTATATAATAAAAGAAGCCTGGGAATGACAAAAGAGACAGGAAAAAAACCTTAGAAATTAGATGTTGAAACAAAGTTCATCACAAAGTAAATACACTGGTTAAGAATTTATTTTTAATTTTCTCTATTAATATATTTTATTTGCACATAAAGCAGCATGTATTTGGACTAAATTTTATTCACATTATTATATCTGTCCTTTTATTGTGGCTAAGTATTTTTCTTTGTTTCCTTTCTGCTTAGCTTTCCTCTCATTTTTTCTCTCTCATTCAACCAGTAAGAGCTCTTTTATCCATGAAAACAAAGAGAAACTAAGCTTATGTATTTGACCCTTGTAACTTGCAACCCTTGTAACTTCATTGATATATATCAATATTTTACACTAAAAAATAGCACATCTGTATTTTTTTCTGCATAATTTTTTTCACTCTCAGCTACTGAAATATTTAATTCCCTTCATTTCAGCCATCGCATTCCCCATGGTGAGGGTCCACCATGTTCTCAGTCAGAGATAATCAGTTGATTTCCATAATTTAAATATATATTTATCATTGCAAGTAATATAGTAATCATTCCTGTTCACCTCATTTCCTGCACTATGATTTCTCATTTATGGAAAAAAATACCCATAAATGAGGCTGCTGGTCCAAAGAATTTTGGAATTTCAATTTTAATAGATGATTTCCAATTGCTTTTCCAAGTTCCTGTAACACTTCGTACATCCACTAAGAATCTATAGGAAAGTTTTTGATAGCATAGCCTTTAAGTGACTGATATGATCATCTTTCTTTTCATTAATTCTCCCTTCCAAAAGTGGTTTTCCGGTTTTCCCCAGTTTGCTGTTCCTGTTATTATTCATTCTGTCCAATTCTGAGAGTAGAATAGTCTTCCTCAAATTTATATTTATTTTCAATGACAGTGACTTTCTTTTGTGATTTTTAGTAATCAGTGTTTTAATGATGCAAGTTTTAAGAATCTTATATTTCCTTAAGATACTGTCCTTTTGCTACGATCTACTACTGAACTATATATTTCTTTTATCCCCTGTAGTGACTAAATTACCCTGAGTCGAAGAGGAATTTCCCACCTTTCTTTTATAAAAAGGTATTTTTCTTTTTGTCTGACACCCTCTTGTTTTAATTATCTTCCTTAATTAATTAATTTTAAATGGGCTTCTTAAAGATAGCATACAGCTTGATTTTTGCTGTATAATCTAATAGAAAAAAATCACTTATGTGGAAAAGAAGCCAAAATTTTTTAAATTGCTATCTTCAATTGCTGTTTTCAATCTTATTGATGATTCTAATGGGAGAAAGTTTTCCCCAATATAGTTGTTTTTACCTCCCAAGTCAGCCCATGAGATCTTGTTTATGGAGGGGAGTATAGATAATGGGCAAAAGAACAGGTGGTAAAAAATAAATCACAAACAAAATGGAGAGCTGGCCATGGTGAAAGAATTGAGCATTTTCTCTCCATAAAATAAGCCTTTTTGTCCTCCACTGACCTAAACTTGATTGTATGAACAGGCATCTACATGAAGGGTAAATTGGAGCTTCATAGTAGAGAAACCAGATTAAGCAAAGAAATACATGAGATGCTCAATTGCATTGAAATTATAGAATAATCAATAAATATTTTTAGTAAAGTAAGGTAATTTTCATTGAATTAAATTTATTTTCAAAGACTATGAGGGGAGAGAAAGAAAGTAATACATGTCCCAGAGAAAGCAGTAATTTCTTGTTTGTTTATTTGTTTATTCTTGGGCCAAACCCAGTGACGCTCAGGAGTTACACCTGGCTATGTGCTCAGAAATCACCACTGGCTTGGGGGACCATATGGGACCCTTGGGGATGGAACATTGGTCTGTCCTAGGTTAGAGCATGCAAGGCAAAGGCCCTACCTCCTGCACCACCACTCCAGCCCCAAGAGACCAGTGATTTCTTGAGAAAAAACAGAAACAGAGACATGCTCAAGGGAGAAAGGGGCTTGAGAGCAAGCCACTATTTTAGTATAATAAACCTCTGCTTCTAGGTTTCTTAATAAGATGCATTTTGTTACAGAGAATGTGCTGAGAACATGAAATAGGAGGAAAGACCATGTTTCTACCCTGTAAACAGTGAGGGTCCAAGATGGAGAGAGGTTTTTTTCTAGATTCTTGGCTTGACTCCTTTCCAGACTTGGAATGAAAACTCAGATTTTCAATCATTGAAGCTCCTGCGGATTATTTCTCTTTAAACTGTTAGAATAGTTCATTAGGGATGAACACTCCAACCCCCATCATCCTCCCAGGTCCTCCATGTTCTGTCCTCATCCTAATATGCCCAACACTCCCTCTTGGTTTCTATTCTCTACAGACTGCCTGTTCACCAACCACACCCTCCAGCTGGCCCTAGTTTGAAGCTTCCATTTCCCCAGAAGCTCTTTTATGTGAAAAGCTGCTGATATTCCAAACCTCCCGTTTGGAAGAGAGTCAAAAACCTCTTTTATACTCAGTGCTTTTCCAATTCCTGATGCTTCTCTTCTGAGGGTTATATCCACTGTCTGGACCCTCAGACTCTGGGCTCTAAATCCCATCTCTCCCTCCTCAGTCCTTTTACTACCAGATCTCCTGGTCACACTTCCTCAGTAATGAACTTTAGGATCTGACTCCTCTTCCTCATGAAATTGGAATGCTTAAAACCAAAGGCTCATTTCTACGAAATTCTAAGAAATGTCATATTCTGTGCTTGGAATATGTTTAGAGTATTTTTTCACAAGATCTAAAACAATATATTATTTTAAAACTATCTTAAGGGGGAACAATTCTTGCTATCTTCAAGTCAAGCTCTATGGGTCAGATAACTTGATAATTGCAAGGCAATGTGGTGTTTTTATCCCAGCAGTGTTGGTGTCACTAGGCAACCTACAAAATCAGAGATCCAATTTGAGGTCTCCTGCATGCAATGCCTAGGTTTTATTTTATTTATTTATTTATATTATTTTATTTTATCAAGTCATCTTTCTGGACCCTTGACATTCTTCTTATAAAAGAAAGAAAAAAATAAAAATGTATGGATCTATATATGCATAGACATAAAATATACATGTAAATTAGATAAATTATATGCATTGCATCTAATGTTATGTGTGGAGATATAAAGTATTTTATAATGATGGATGTGAACAATAGGACTCTGAATAAGAAATATCCAGGTGTTCTGAGTACTCAACATTATGTAATTCTTTTAGATCTTTGAAATTACTTCCAAAGAAAAGTTTATGAATTTAAAATAAATCATTTAAAGTTTACCAGGGGCCATCATGAGGAAGCCAAGTTAATATTTTTTAGCGAAACCTGAATAAATATATGGAACTTGTGTCTGGTCTTTAATTTTGAATGTTTACAATTTGGAATATTTGCGGGTCAACAGTGATGATGAAAAAAAGTGCCATCAGATGTTCGGAAAAACGTGTCATCAGACGTGCTATGCAATTTGAGGATTTGATTGGTAGAAACACTCCTGGGATTTTAAGGGTTGCTATTAAGTCTTTGAAAGTTTGTCTTTAGGGACATTTCTTTTGCTCTCCATTCCAAAAGGCCCCAGTGAATGGATGATAGCAGGCAGGTGGGCAGATGGTAGAAAACTCACCAAATACTAAGACCAGTTAAGTGTAGATTTGGGGGGAAAAAAAGACAAAACACCCAAACCTTTTGGGTTTGAAATCTTAGTCTGAACACTATATATACGTTTCCTGAGGTATATATTCTAATTTTAAAATCCTTAGTTAAAAACATCAAACTATTGGGTTCTTCATTCAGTGTTCTTTCCACTGACTTTCTTTTCTTATGGTAACCCCCATTTTTTTCCTGGCAAAACACTAAATCTTTCCAAAGTGCTTGATGGAATAGTTTATAACCACTCATAACATATCGAGCAGCTCTTTTCTGTTTTTTTCTTTACCAGCTTTTGAGACTAAGCAAAAGTTACTCATTCATGTCTCTATGTCAAATGTTTCTTCCCCTTTGAGCTATAAATATGCTTGGTTATGTTACAGTGATGAAAATCATATCATCACAAAGAGCTTCCCTTTGAGAGCAATTTTACTGTATGATGAATCAACGTGTGTGTATGTTTTAGTGATGATAATGAGAATAAGCAGGCAAAGCATCATGTACACACATGTATCACACCTTAGGGCCCCTTTCATAATTCTCCTGAGTTGTTCTTTATAATGGTTCCTCTTATCTGATGTGTTTGAACCCCAAGATAACAGTGACTTATGTGCTTGACTAGCTGTAATAATAAATTACATCATGAGTACCATAAATCTAAAGACTCTTGAAGCAAATGAAAGATTTCTGCAGGAAGGATTTTTTTTTCAGGTTACTTTTTCTTTTTATGAAAGATGTAACAGTTGGGGGCTGGAGAGATAGCATGGAGGTAAGGCGTTTGCCTTGCATGCAGAAGGTCAGTGGTTCGAATCCTGGCATCCCATATGGTCCCCTGAGCCTGCAGGAGTGATTCCTGAGTGTAGAGCAGGAGGAACCTCTGAGAGCTGCCAGGTGTGACCCCAAAAACAAACAAAAGCAATGTAACACTTATTATTTGCCCCCCAACAATTTAAAAGACAAATCTAGAAGAACCTAAACATTGCTTCCCCATCCAAGCGACTTTTCATTGTG
>PVKC010003725.1:0-37997 GCA_004027635.1 Crocidura indochinensis
TTTCTAACTACTGAATTGGGAGTAACCTCTGAGCATTACCTGTTATGTCCCCTCCCCCAAATGAGGAATTTAGTGGAATAAAATTTAGTGGAGTAATCTCTACCATGTCAAGTATCAGAATCAGTCATGACAATGTTTTCCCTTTTTCTGATTCTAGGATGACACTTCTGGGAACTGGGAGTGGTCAGCTTGACAGGATTAAGGCTGAACCACTGGCCACTCGTAAATAAGCAAGTTAAAATGATTGCGGTAAGTGCTGGTAGCTACAAAGAGATAGATTCCAAGACTGAGCACTGAACAGGCAGGGATACACTGGGAGCCAGGGAGACTCAGTCTATCTCTGTCTGCAAGTAACAGAGAGCAAACAGAATGGAACTAACACACTTAAACAGGATGTATGTGCAGTTGCCACTAAGCAGCTGAAGGATGGATATAGGAACTTGAAAGAAGTTACACTTATTTATTCCTATTTTCCTCTCAGATTACAGAATTCCATCTGCTTTGGTTGTTGCATTGCTTTACCACTGGGTAATGCACCACGTTCATCATGGTTGACTCTTGAAAAACAGGAGTTTGGGTCCACTTATATATGCATTTTTATATTAGACATGTATTATGATTAATACTATGAGATTGGTATGTGCTATTAAATGTTAGTTGATACCGGTGTGTAGTATTGAAACTTGAATGTGGTTTCATTAACAGAAATTTTGTTTTTGATTTTGAGGCCACCCCCAGCAGTGTTCAGAGTTTTCTCCTGTTCTGTACTCAGGGATCTTTTCTGATAGGCTTGGGGGACCGTGTGGGTGCTGCGGATTGAAACTGTGTAAGGCAAATACCCTACTCACTGCAATATCTCTGCACCTTCTCTAATAAAAATTGCAGTGCTTACACCAGCATATTAAAATGTGGGCAAATATGGAAGAGTGCTATATATGTGCTTTCTCTTCTTTATCACTTTCCTAATGTTTTCTTTAATTTTATTATAATGTATTATAAGGCCGAGGAGTTACTAAAATGGTATGTGTGAAGCTCTTAAAGTTGGTCCCCAGCATTACATGTCCCCATTACCAGCTATGCTAGTAGCTGCTTTAATAGGACTCGGGGGTAGGGTGTGACTATTAAAAATGAACCAAGTATTATAATACATAAAACAGACACAACATGTGTTAATAGATTCTTTGAGTTATCAGTGGGGCATCTAGGCCACATCAGGTCAGAGGTGGTTTTGTCTGAGGGTATCAAAAGTTGTGAGTGCATTTTTGATTCTGCAGGGATCAGCAGTCTTAACTCTGCTTTATCAGGGTTCACCTATATGCTTCATAGCTTAGGATGTCTGCAGATGCAATAGACCTTTACCTCATTTCAGTTTGAAATAGTAGAAGTGAAAAGGTCACAGTTCCTGTAATGATTCAGCCCAGACCCAGTACTAAAATTCTAGAGTCTGATGAACTCAGCTGTGGTTAGCTGCCAACTTTAACCATCTTGGCATGAGTCACATATGCTTCCTCCAAAGCCTCAACCACCAAAGGTTAAAGGGAAGAGCTGTGGCCACATCACTGCCCAAGGATGTGTCCACCACATCTATGTGGGCAGAAAGGTTACTTTGCACATAAAGTCAATAAGTCTGCCTCTGTCTCCTTCTTCCTATTGCTCCCTTCATCTCCTTTTATCTTGCTCTTATCCCCAATTCTATTTGTGTCATTTGTTTATTTAGTTCACATCTGGTCAGGGGCTCTTCCTGGCTCTGTGTTCAGAAATGACCTCTGGTGGAATGCATATGGTATCAGGGATTTGAATTGGATTGGTTGAAAGCAAGGCAAACGCCTTAATCCCTGTACTATCTCCTTAGCTCTATGATTTATTACCTTTTCTTGTTTAATATTTTATTTTTTATTGTTATTTACTTTTTATTGTTTTTGTTTGGGGGGCCATACACTGGAGTGCTCAGGGAACACTTGTCATTCTCTGATTGAACTTAGGTCTGCTGCTTGTAGGACAAGCACCTCAACCCCTTGCTATCTCTCTAGTCTATTCCCATTTATTTGGGGGAAAGTGGGGAGCACACCTGGTGACTCTCAGAGGTTACTCCTGGCTCTGTGCTCAGAACTCATTCCTGGCAGGCTCAGAAAACCACATGGGATGCTGGGAATCAAACCCAGGTCCCTCCCAGGTCGGCTGCACGCAAGGCAAATGCCCTACCGCTGTGCTATCATTCTGGCCTCCTAGTCCTACTTCTGAATGTAGACCTCTCTTTCTCAGGATATTCTGTGGTGACCTAGTTCAAGGCCATTTGATGATCTGATGGTTTACTTTAGAGGTCAGCTTGCCAGCCTGAACAGGGCAAAATCCTCAGGGAGGGTGAAAGTATTGAGTTTCCATTGCTTGATTCCTTTCTGGTGGATTTGGTTAACCAATCTTTTACAATCTGTGTTCCCAGATTTTCTAGTCCCAAACTCGAGGAGACTCAATTCCAAATGTCAGGCACCAGGTGTGATATATCCAACAAATACAACAATATGATTAATGTGAAAGAATCGCTGTGCATCAGGCACTGGGAAGAGAGTTTTCCATACTACAATCTCATGCACTTTCACCATAACCCTCCAAGCCACCATTTTTTTTTTTTTTTTTTTTTACTAGTGTGGATGTGGAAACTCAAAGAGATCCAGCAAGTTGTCTGCTGTGTCACGGATAAAATCAGCCGAGCCAGAATTCTAAAGCAGGCCTGCCTCCCTCCAGACCCTCTCTCTCGTTACCTCTCAGCCTTGCAAACTGCCTCCACAGTTGGCAGGCCTGGTTGGACTGCAGTCTGCAAGCAATTAGCAAAAGCAGCTCTCCAGCAAACCCAAGAAACAATCCAATCTGTAAAAGGGGAGGGGAAAAGGATCTTAAAAGAGAAAGCTTTTTTTCTTCCCCAGATGGTTGAGGGGGAGCACTTTGCCACAGGCTGCTGAGGGCAAGGAAGGGGCGGAATGTTCGCTGAATGTTCATTCCCCCAATTGTTTTTCTATGACATTGAGCTCACACTCTAGGGAAAATGCAGGGTCTGAATTGAAATGTCGTCCAGAGCCATTCAGCCTGGGCTTTCAAAGACGCTTTTGTTGGGGGGGAAAAATCTCTTTACTGTCCTGACTTTTTATGGACTGAGGGTTGCCTGCACAAAGACAGGATAACCACTGTAATTTGAATTTCAGATAAACAAAAAACATTGTTTTAGCATAAGTGGACCCCGTGCAATATTTGGGTCCTACACTGACACTAAAATATTATTCACTGTTTAGCTGAAATTCAAATGGGATTGGCCATACTGTATTTTGATTTTGCTAAATCTAGCGATTCTGCCCGGGCTTCAAGGCAGAAGGCCTGTTTCCACCACCACACCAGAATCTTCCAGGCTGTCCTGCTGGTAGAGGGGTGTGTTGGGGGGAGCATAATGAAATAAATGAACGCATTCTACAAGCCATGTGCTCTCCGTCTTTTAGCTCATTCCCGTAAGCCCATGTCTGAGAATGAAGTGGGCTCTCTAAATAATAATAACAATGATAATAATAATCCTTGCAGGATCTGGGAAATGTCTCTAGGCTTCTGGGTGTGTGAGCGGGGGAAGGGGAGAGAAGAAACTTTTCACTAAAATTCCTGGAAACTGCTCAGTGCCATTTGCTATTAGTCAAGAGCCAGCAAGTTGATACCGCATATCTTGTGGGAGCACCCCACAATAATCCCATTGGATCATGTGAAAATGGAGGCTACTGGAAGATTGAGTGAAAGAAAGGCAATGTGAAGACGGGGAAGGAAGAAAGGGCAGGAGAAGGAGAAGGAAGACTTCAGTGCAAATTCGTGATCCCAGCTTTGCTCCATTCTACATCTGAAAGGACATTCTTGGCATCGAGAAGCTCTCACTTGGATCTTTTTCTTTGCTTGGTTGCTGGCACAATGAACGTGACCATTTGCTGCCATGATGGACTATTCCAGAAACTGCCCTGTCTAATCAGCAACAGGCCAGCTGTCACAGGAGTCTCTTCAAAAGGGAAGACACCCTGGGAGGGAGAATATTTGCCAAGCAATTGAGTGTCCCCATGTTTCCAGGTGTTTAGTATGTATTTGTGGGTGTGTGCAACAGCGAATACAAGGACCCATTGTGCTCTGCAGTTGAAGCTGGCTGAGGGCCTAGGAGTCAGGGTGGGTCACAATTCACTGCAGCTCAACAGATTTTTTTTCTCTTGAGCTCATCTGATGCCCTGTGCTCAGCCTGTAGAAAATGTAAAGATAATATTGCATCTACTTTCAAGAAATTAAAAATGAAAAAGTGGAAAAGGCAACAGCACACTATGAGCCAGGTCTATATTTCAGATGCTAATAAACTGAAGACTCTAAGAACAAAAAATATAGAGATCAGGAAAGATATGAGGAAGGAGTGGCACTCAAGACAAGCCTTGCAAGACAGGTGAGATTTCTAGGTTGGCACCGAAGGAAGAGCATAATTGATCATTGGCACAGATTAATTAATGAATTAATATTAATCTAAAGTGAAATCCACAGATGGTAAACATGGTAATACCCAGTAGTAGTATTCAAAGCAGGCATGTATTTATTGACAATTTTATTATGTTTTTTACTCTTTGGGTAGCTTCAGTGTTATCAATGACTGTCACAGATAAGTTAACCAAAAAGTCCACTCCACCTGCCAGATCTTGTGTTATGTGGTTCGTCTAGAATACATTACTCAATATTAAAAAAATGACAGATTTCTGGATATTATCATTATCATAGTTGTAAGATAAACAATATGAATGAGTTCATGGCTACACACTTACATCATCTATCCATCTACCAAAACTCAGGCATGTTTTCATTGTACTTATATTGTATTTCATTGTTTTACAAAGTATTCTATTTTTCTTTCTTTTTTGTTTATGTAAGTTTTTTGTATCAATTTTTTGTATCTACAATTAATATATATATATATATATATATATATATATATATATGAGTACGACTCATGGTCAGATTCTATCTGAATTTTAATTGTGAAAGTATTTTAATGAAAAATCCATTAAAAAGTAAAAAATTTTATAATGAATTTCTTTAACACTAAGATTTAATTAGCATTAAGATTTGGGAGTTGTACTTTTTGATTTTTTATTATCACTATGGATTGCTGTGAAGGTAAATATAATATATTTCCTGAATTTACAAATTCAGTAAAATGTTTTTGGTAGTTCTTGATCAAATTTGTCTACATCTTTTTTTTTTTTCTTTTTTGGTTTTTGGGCCACACCGGCAGTGCTCAGGGGTTACTCCTGGCTGTCAGCTCAGAAATAGCTCCTGGCAGGCACAGGGGACCATGTGGGACACCGGGATTCGAACCAACCACCTTTGGTCCTGGATCAGCAGCTTGCAAGGCAAACACCACTGTGCTATCTCTCTGAACCCAAATTTGTCTACATCTTTAGAAAATTTAAGAAGACTGTAATGGTTGTTATTGAACATCCGTCTCAAGTGAAATACTTAGCAAGATGTTTCTGGAATAGTTTGAGGACAATATAATTTAACATTGTTTTATACGAAACACGTTTTGATTAATTGTCATAAAATGTTAGGGAGGGAGGAAATTTCCTGTCTCCTCAAGAAAGAGGTCGAGGACTTGGGGAACCTGTAACAACTGTTGGCATCTTTCTTGGCATAAAAATCACTCTGTAAGTCAAAGAAGTTCATAAAGGAGGACAAGGTAGAATGCTGAACTGTTTTTATGAGGGCGTATGTAACCATTTCCTGATTTAGAAAAAAAAAAGGTCACAGGGAAGCACTTTTATGTAGGTTTGATGGGCTAGTTTTCTTTTGAACTCATCTTCAAGGAAAGAGGTTGTTTTTATTTATTTATTTTTTTGCCTTTCAGCTATAAAGAGGAAGAGAGTAACCCAGTAAATGGTGGTTACTTTTGCTTAAGAGGGGTCAGCTCAACACTTGTCAAACAGCAGTGTTCTACCAAGATCTCAAGCAACTTATTTTCTTTGCATTTCAATTTCTCTTTTAGTTAATGGGCACCGTGCAGTTATTTTTCAGAGGAATGATGTCGAAATTCATTTATTCAACAAATAGGTACTTCACATCTCCAGATGCTAGCCTTCGGCAAATAAAACAGACAATTCCAGCCTCAATGGGGCAATTCAGAGAGAGGAAACCTGTAAAATTTACTGCAAGGAATATAGCTCTGCTGTAGAGGAGATTGTTGTTCTAATTATAAGGAGAAATGTTTATAAAGGTTTATCTTCTACATTTGCTGTGCAAGAATAACCTCATCTGAAGCAATGATGGGAGAATGCTACCTTGAAAAGCTACAGCTGAGACTCCCGGAGTGAGCTTTCCTTAGGCCTGGAAATAAGATGGAGTTGGGCAAAGTAATCATTGGGCATAACAGTCTTTTATAAGGGAAAAACCTTTATATTTTCAGGATTCATATTTCTATATTGACATATTTAGTATGCCTATATGTCAGTAACTAACAAGTGTCTGTAGATTTTTTTCTTTCATTCTTTGTCTTTCACCCTTTCTTTCCTTCCTAAAATTAAAAAAAAATAATGGTGTTAATACCCAGTGGTTTTGAAGTCCTGGGGCTATTCCCAAATGCTCAATCTAAATATGTGGGAATGTTGCATTGGTGAAGGATTTATATACATATATATATGTGTGTGTGTGTGTGTGTGTAATATATACACATATATATTAAATTTAATATATGTATATTAAAAATAAAAAAAAGAAAAGAAAAGGCCTCCCAATTCTTACCACAGGCTATGTTCTTTACACTGTCTGTATAGAAAGAGGAGGTACAGTAAATGCACCCCATATACACCTCAACACAGGCCCTTTGCCTGGTCTATATTGTGAATTAGGGGACAAAAAATAATATTTATAAATATTTAATTTTTTATTATCACTGTGGATTGCTGTGAAGGAAGATATAATATATTTCCTGAATTTACAAATTTAGTAAAATGTTTTTGGTAGTTCTTAACCATGTTGTGATTCTTGAACCAGGTGATCCTCAGAGGTCATCAGGGTTCTAACCTGTGTTTCTCTAATGAGCAGGAGGGATTTAGTGCCAGAGATTAAGCTCAGGGCCCTGTACACATAAGATACATAATTTACTATGTAAGCTATTTCTTTGGCCTGGAACATTGAGATATTGTATTCTGAAAACCCCAACATTTTCACCAAAAGAAGGATCTGCCATTGCTAGAATTTTTCCATTTACTGTAGAAATGGCACAGGGGTTGACTAGAAATGAATCAATGTCTCTGACAACATAATTCATGTCTGGTATAATATTTGTGGGTTTGCTTATATACAAGCTACATATTTTTTGTGTATAAAACATATTGTTTGTTGTTAAATCCTATGTTCAAAACTATCTTGAAACCTTTTTTGTAAACTGTAACTTTGCCAATGTGAATTATATTCTAAAGAACCATCCCTCAACCCTCCCTTTGAATTTAAGCCAACAATTGGAATTTTCCTTTTAAGAAACTATCATGAGTAGACGACAAAAAATTAGGGAACAATTCAAAGCCAAGTATATATGGTTCCCTCAAAATAAAATACAGGGAAAGAATCTAGGGAAGTTTTATGAGAAAGCTGTTCTTTAGACAGGTAAGATTTAAGTCATTTAATTTTGAAGATTGCATAATGACAAATTTGGGACAAACGCCTTCCTAGCATCTTAATCTGCCATGTGGTACAAAGCAGACTGCATTTCTCATATTTATCAGCTAACAAATTCACCATTTAACAATCATTCCTGTAATGCTTGCTTTGTTCACGAACTGTTACAAGATTTTTTTTTAATTTTGTTTTTTAATTTGGGAACTTAATGAATTTCAAAATATATGTGATGAATATTCAAGAACAGATTTTTTTTTAACCTCTGTAATGTGCTGGGAGAAGTTGAGTCCAGCTCCCTGGAGGCAGCCTCCTCCCCCACTTACCAGAGTCTCAGAGGCCTGGCTTTTGGCATTCACATAGCAGAAATGATTTGAAAACCCAACATGTAAGAATGATGGCTTCTTCTGAGCCCATCTCCACTCATGGGAACTGTACATCTGAGCAAAAGGGTAGTTGAGGCTAGGAGGCTGATGTCTCTTGAGAGGATACAGCCTTAACATTTAAAACAAGCAAAGTTCCCACCACAAACGGTGGAATTACTTGGGTTAGAAGGAACTCATGCATAGAAACGGGTCACTCCCGTTTCTATAACAATATAATCTTGGTCCTGGCTCATTTCTGGATCCGCTGGTTCCAAACCTTAACTGGAACCAGTTTTTCCTTTATAAGAAGGATTGATTCTTCTGAGGCCGGAGCAATGGCACAGCAGCAGGGTGTTTGCCTTGCACACGGCTGACCCAGGATGGACCTCAGTTTGATCCCCAGTCTCCCAAGCCAGGAGCAATTTTTGAGCGCATAGCCAGGAGTAACCCTGATTGTCACCAGGTGTGGCCCCAAAATAATTAATTAATTAAAAATTAAATTAAATTAAAAAAGAAGGATTCATTCTTCAGAATACTCCTGGCCAACTATCCATGTTTTGTGTAGCTGGAAGTGAATTGTACAAAGTGACCCAGAGTAAAAAAGAAAAGTGTTTGGAAATATTTCTCTGCATAATGCTCTATCTGAGATTGTAAGGGGTTTCTTAGCCCTGAGGAGTTCCTCTAACTGCCTGGGGATTTCTAAGTTTCTAAGAAGCCTGAGATGATTGTTAACCAAAGACAGAGTTGAAGGGAGCCAAAGCAGCCTTCTTATGCCAGCTGTGTGGTAGGATGTCTTCTTAGAAGATTCTTTACAATAAAGCATGTAAGGGAATCCTTTCTCAAACTAGGGCTTCTAAAAACTGGGTCATTGGTTCCTATCCTCATCTTCCTGCTTGCTTTTCTGAAGCACAGTGTAAGCAAATAAATATCAATGAATTGCTTAATGATTTTCATAAGGCTCCATATTTTCTAGGCAAGGACTCTCCTGAAATGTTTGATCTACTCCATATGAATCTGTTTTCCAAATGGCCAGCACATGTCGGGGCCTGCTGTCCTCTGGGTTACAGGAAGATGCCTTTGGTGGGTTAACCGCAGAGAAACTAAGCTCTTTTCAAGTAACTTTCAAAAGTTCCTTTGTCCTGCTGTGGCTCTTGCCACTTGGATCAGATCAGCAGGAGATTGCTCCTGGCAAAGGGTTCTTGCACATTTTCCCTCTCATCTGTGTTTGGTCTCTGGGTCATGCCATGTGTAATCTGGCTCCCAAAGGTTAAAGTTTAAGTATCATGCATTTATGAAACAATTACCCAGACTTGATGGGCAACTCACACTTTTCCAGTATGTTCTACCTAAATCATGCCTGAGTAAGTCTTTTTAAACTCAACTGTATGTCATTGTCCTTCACAGAGGACTTGGAGAAGACTCGTCTTGCTATTAACAAAACATCTCGTCTACTGCCTAACAGGTCTGTCAATAGGCTATAACTTCATTGGAAGGAGATTTTCATGCTTTGTAGGTTTATCTATTTGTTTCCAAGGCTTCCTAGGAATATTTAAAATAAAACTTTGATATTGTGAATTTATTTATGTTTGTTTGTTTTGAGGCCATACCCTATAGTGCTTAGGTATAACTCCTGGCTCTAGTGGTGCTCAAGGGGGCCATATGAAATGTTGGGGATCAAATCTAGGATGGCTAAGTGCAAAGAAGATGCTCTACTCTCTATGATATTGCTCCAGCCCTTGTACATGCATTTAAATAAAATGATGATTTGATTTGGTCTGTTTCTATAGTTCTTTTTATTCCTATTCAAGACTCAGCACAGTGAGATAGACATGCATGAAATACTATCGAGTTGGGAGGGAAATTAAATAAAGGGAATGTTGCACTGGTGAAGGCGGGTATTCTGTTTATGACTTAAAACCAACTACAATCGTGCTTTTAATCATGGTGCTTAAATAAAAATTTTATATATTTAAAAAAAAAGAAGAAAGCAAAAAGGCCATTTTGGTAACTACCTCCATGTTGATGTGCTGTGTTGGATGCATACGGATCACTGAAAAACAAAATAGTATATTTTTGTGATTTTTCTATACAAATTAAGTCTATTGTGAACAGAGTTATATGTAAAATGATAACCCCCATTAAAACAAAAAATAGAGCATGATTTAAGAAGATAAAAATCTTATCTTTTTGATATTTCCAACGGTAGAAATATTTTTGATAATAAATATTACAATCATTATGTACTCATTAATTTTATATTTACTGCATGTATTTTCTAGATTTACTGTGCACTAAATATCCAAATATTTTAGCATTATTATTAGTTTTTTTTTTTTTACCTCCTGTGGTTTTAGCTACTCAATAGCCTTATCTCTTCCTTTCTTATTCATCCATAGTGTGAATTCTGGTAACTTTGGACTAATTTAGTTAACATTTATCAAATATTGATTTGGCGAGACGCAGTGCTAGTTGGGGCATCAAAACCCAGTAAAGTTTCCTCCCACCCACTTTTCCCTCTCTGTTTCCCATTATTAACTAATCCAGCGATGGCAACGAAAGACTATTTTCAGTCTGCCTCCACTAGGTTCTCTTATTGAATTTTTCCCTTCTCTTAAAAGAAAGTCTTGCTAATTCAAGCAAACCTTCAAACTGCACTTTCTATTTTGATTAATTAAATTACCATCAAAATAGCCATCTCATCCAGAAATCTGGGAGCCCTCCTAGTCTTCTTTCTCTTCAGTACAACCCACCTCCCACGTCCAGTCAATCACCTGCTTCAAACCAATCTTTAGTTTTAATTAGGGGAAAGACACTGAAATCTGAAATGTAAAAAAGGGTTGAAATCTGCTGTCTCTTCTGTCTCTATCATTGACACTTTTCTCCAATTTTCTCTGATTGTGTCTCATGGACATCATGATGAACTCTTCTTAAATAGTCCCTTTGTTTCCACTTTTCTCCACTGAATCCATTCTTTTTCCTTCCATACAAAACTTTGTACCTGAATTTGGGGCTAATGAGATAGTATGGGGATAAAGAATTTACTTGTGTTGGAGGTGGCTGATTTTGACTGGATCCTTGAGTGTAGAGACAGGATTAAGTCCGAAACATTGCTGAGTATAGTCCTCAAACCAAATCAAACCAACACTTTGGACCTGAATTAAAGTTGAATGACTATTACTTCACGAGTTTAAACAACTGGTGATAATTTTTCATTGTTGTTTTAGGGCCACACTTGGTGGTACTCAAGGTTTACTCCTGAAAATACTCAGGGGGCCACATAGGGTGTCAGATATTAAACCTGTGTCTGCTGCATACAAAGCAATTGTCCTATCCACTGTATAATCTCTCTGGTCCTGGCAAAAAAAAATTTTTAAGATTATGAACAGATATCTGCTACCTCTGTATTTACTGCAGAGCTATTGCAATACATTAATGTGAGTTTCCTCTTATTTTTCTATTCCTTGTAGTAGTTATTTGTTAGATATTTTTCTTCTTTGATTTTTTTTTTTTGTGGGAGAAAGTTCTCCACAAAATTTCTGGTGCACTCTTTGTAGCAATTTTTTAAACCATTGCATTATGTTTTTCTCCTCACTGGTTATAGGTTTATTTATTATCACAGTATTTCCAGCTAGTTTCCATAATCCATGCTTTCTATAAATTGTACAGGGTAGCTAAGATTCCAAGTATACTGGCCGAAAGTTGTTCATGTGATTCTCTGATGATTTTAAAATATTTATTTTCCCTGTTTCAATGTCCCCATTCACATGCAATACTATTTATTTCTGCCTCTTAAAAAAAAAAAGCATTCATGCCAAGAGTTTGTCTACTTGATTATTTAAAAATAAAAAAAACACAACAACCAGCTTTTTATTTTGTTGATCAGATGACCAACCATTCGTTCTTGACACCACCACAAAAGTGCATTTTTGGCAAGTGAAATGTAGTTCTGAAAAGTTATCAGTGGTGCTCCATATCATGGCCATGCTCCTCCCTTGAAATTACTTCACTAGTACATGTCTCTCTGCTTAATCCTTTGGTTCCTCCCTTAAGCAATATCAAATTCCTTTCACCATTTCATGCTCTGTGCTCTGGTATATAGACTTTTTTCTTTTTCCTGCCAAGATCCATTTGGTTCACTGTCTTAAAATTCTAACTCAACATTTTCTCTTTTGCGAGCCTTTGTCCTGAGCATTTCCCTTTCTCTCTAAGCAATTACTTCCTTCTTTGTACTATTTGGGTGCTTTGCACATCATTCTATTTGTTTGTTTATCATTTTATTTTGTTTATGTGTCAGCCTCTGCACTATGGTCTCCTGCAAGATAGCTTTCATTTTTTTATTCCAAGTGTTTTTTTTTAAACCCATTTCTCTGTATTCCTTTTTTTTTTTCAATCAGGAAGCATAAAAAATAGAGAAAAGATTATACCGCGTCTTTCCCCTCTATTTTAAGAAGGTTGGCATCGAACTCTTCCAACTGCGATGCTAACTAAATTAACCTCCCTTTTCCTGCTTTGTCAACATGCACTTAGCATTGAATCACCTATTTGTTAACATCTTTAACTTTCCAACTTTTTAAGTAAATATTTTCCTCTTATAAGGTCTAAATTATTTTATGTCTGGACATTTCAATGCATTTCTAATACGAGGCCAGATTTCAATCAGGTTACATAACGTCTTCCTCAGTAAGAGTTTATTTATAAACGGGTACTTTTTAATTAAAAAGGATGATAATATTTCACAACGAGTCTCACTACCTTCACATTTATGTAAAATATTGCAACTAGGAAAATCAATGAAACCTTCATTTTAATTCATACATTTTTCTTGTCTAGGGATTTACACTTTATAATTGTCACCTTAGTTATTTTGGTTATGCCTCAGTTAGAGGGGGTACAGTTGAGTGGTTCTGAAATATGTGAGTTAAGAAAAAGGCTTTGAGTCTCTGATTCCCCATCTAGACTTCAAGTAGAACTTGAATGGTTTTACATTTCAGCCAGTTGAATAGTGGTTATGATAAATGATCCACCTGGTTCTTAGAAGAGCTACGAACTATCTAGAAGTGTTTCTCAAAGTGGATAATATCAGCCTTCGGAAGGTTTACTAGAACAATCCAAAAGAGTAGTATAAATGGCTTACTTTCTGTTGGCTTAAAGGAGGTCGATTTCTAAGGGACTGCGAGTAATTTTTTTTTTCTGAAAAGAGTTAGCGGGCCAAGTTAGTTTGGGAACCTCTGTTCTACTGTGTTAAAAAATTCCTGCACAGTGCCAGGGGCAGTCATAACTCACTCCCATTTAATCTAACCTGCATAATGGAGTTGTGAATACACCTACTATGCAACAGATAATGCCACATTTACATTATTACTAAGGCTTGAAACATCAACCTAATTCAAGAAAATCCCACTTTCTTTGCAGTTCTCTTTTTGGCTTTCTGCACTTTTTGGCTTGGTGTCCTCTCCTCTGCTAATCCATTTTAATGTTCATTGTTTTAGTCAGAGGTCAATTAATCAGATGCTGGGATTGGGGGGTTGAGCTTCATTTGAGCATGCACAGTCTGCTGACCTTGAACAAGATGTGGAATGATGGTCTTTGGTACACATTTTTTTTTGTTTGTTTGTTTGCAATAGCCCCAAAGGCAAAACATTAGGCTCAGTCCTCCAAATTGTTCGGCATTTAACTTGGCAACCATTGTTACCCCCAAATCAGGACTTCAGTGTTTTCATTCACATGAAAAAAAAATCCAATTCATTTAACATCTTTATCCTTCTATCAATTGTGGAGGGAAAGCAAGTAAGCAAGCTGAGACATTTAGCTGATAACATTTGCCAATACCCGGTTAAAGCAATAATCTCTCCACCAGGCCGGCTGCTCTTTAAACTGACACCTCATTTTGCTGCTGGAAAGAAAACCTTTTTCTGTGCTCTACCTCCACCTGAACTGCTTTGTAATTCAAAGTCATTTTGTTTCTCTCCCATCACCCTGAGCTGTTCCGTGCACATTAGCCCATCCACTTTGCTATCTAAATCAGGGTTGAGGAAAAGGCCCTGTGGGAAGCCTGAATGGCCAACAGATGCCTTTGACCTGGCCAGCTGAACTGCAGCTAGCTCCTTGGCCCAACCCCAAGGCTGATAAAACCTTTGGCTAAGTCTCCGATTTCTCTAGCATTTGTGAACAAAATAGAAAAACTGCAGTGGTCTGTCCTGGTGGCTTCTTTATGTGCTTTGGGACTGTTAGCTTGTCTTGGGCAGGACTATAGGGAGGGTGGGTGGCTGGCCATCTATTCTTCACAGGAATCTATCTAACTTGCCTCAAGTTGTTCAGCAAATGCTGATCTTTATTACAATGATACACAGCAGATCTGAGTAGGACATAACTACCCAGATCCCCTATCCTCCTCCTTTCTCAGCCAACAGGGCAGACAGCTCCTTACACAATTTCTGGCTTTTCAGTCAGACAGGATATGAGGGGGTCAGTGCTTTTAGGAAGAAGTGCCCAACCCTCCAAATCCCTGTGCTGTGTTCCCTCCAGGGAGGGAACATGAACAACAGTAACTAAAAGGGTGCAAGAAGGCCCATCTCTTGGATTTGTTCAAAATTATTTCCTTCCAAAAACATTGTTTTTGTAATGCGTTGCCTTTTTATTTTATTTATTTATTTATTTTATTATTATTATTATTATTATTATTATTTGGTTTTTTGGGTCACTCCCGGCAGTGCTCAGGGGTTACTCCTGGCTCCATGCTCAGAAATTTCTCCTGGCAGGCAAAGGGGACCATATGGGGCACCGGGATTCGAACTGATGACCTTTTGCATGAAAGGCAAATGCGTTACCTTCATGCTATCTCCCGGATCCCTATTTATTTATTTTTTAAAGAGTGGGCAGATGGCAGAATTCTGGAGATGTGAAACAGCTACCAAACCCAAGATAATTCAAAAAGAAGGCATATGAGAAAAAGGTATAAATTCTTGTTGGATCATAGTAACCGGGAAATGTGTTATGGGGTTTGTTTTCTTCACAGGAGATTTAAAACTTTTGCTCTTTTATTTGTTTTCTTTTGGATAAAAACAAAAACAAAAACCAACCCAATTTATTAATGGGTTATTTTGGGGGCTTTGATTTGGAAAACTTTTTGGTTTCATTTGATTATTGTATTTAGTTTAGCTTATTTTGAGGATAAATATGATGGCAACATTTTAGAGTAAGGCTGCTCATTTTGAGTAGATGGAAGATGAAAGCAAAAAAAAAAAAAGGAAACTAGAAGACAAGATAACAAATTTTGCCAAAGTCGGGTAGCTAGTGATGGTGCCATCCAAAGTGCAAGAACTGTGTCTAAAAAAGATCATTTCAAGTTGCGCTGTGGTTTGCCACAGTGTCCGCGTGATCTGTTGAGTGGTCAGATGTCAGAGGTGACTGAAAATAAGTTCATTTTCCCACAGTGGAAAGGGAAAAAAAAAAAAAAAAAAAAGGACAGCCTTGCCATTAGGAAACAAATACTTGCACATCTCAGAATTTGGCCAGCTAGAAAATGTACCTTCACCCATGTGACTTTTGTGAAGAAAGCCAAAGAAGGAACAACAATTATTGCTTTTGATTAGAATAATATTTTACCCTCCCTCCTCCCCCTTTTCCTTAATGATTACAAGTTGTTTTTCATGGTGTGATTGCTTTGCCTCATTGTTCCTCCAATTGGAAAGATCTTCTGGAAATGAAGTTTATGCATTTATGTTATGCTGCTGGCAGCATGAAGGGAATGAGTCACAGTATGATGACAGGTGAAGTGTTTGGTATCTTGCACTCAGAGCCTAGAAGCTGAGCATGGAGTGTCCCTAGACCTTTTTCTTTTAACATCTGTGTAGCCCTGTTTTACCTTAAAAGCAGTAGTTCAGGCTCTGTGGGCAATAATGAAGGATTGAGGGATTCAAAGTGTTAAAAATGTTATCTGCAGTAGGAAAATGTGGCTTAACCACAGATTCATCCGGTGCTGGCTTATGTATGTGTTATTCTGTGTGCCTTGTTGTTTTCCTTTCATAATCTTCTATCCTAAAACAGCTCCTCTCTAATTTAATGAAGGATCTCATAGTTCACCAGCAAAACAGTATTTTCTTCCACGTACTATGTTAGAAAAGCACTGGAAAACTCAAGGGTGTCAGCCCGGGGCACCAAATCATGGACTGAGTGACTAGAGGTTTGATTTTGCAATCACACACCAGGCAATCTTGAATCTCATTGTTCTTCTGGGCTCCCCTTGTTTTCTGTTCGTAATGCATGCATCCTCACCTGATCTCCCCATCTCAGGAAGCCTGCAGCAACCTTGAACAATTTTCAGTGGCTGTAAAATCCCCCACCGACTTTGTTTTGGCTGAAATTGCAGCCCACATATGGGAGAATGAAGCTAAAACATCAGAGAGCTAATAGCGTGCCTCTGTGCAGTGGTAGCAGATCAGTCGAAAAAGGTGACATCATGGTTATTCCAGGACTTCAGGTCTGCAGCGCAAAGCAGCTTCCCTGCTGTACATCAGAGCCAGAACCTGGATTTGAGACAAAAACAACTCTTCCTTCTCATAAATATCTGCTCTGGGGCTCAAAAATACTCTAAGTGCAATGGCTCAGAAATGGTCTCTTTCCTTGGAGACCCATCTGATTTTCCAAATCCAATCACAAACTTTTTAATAGCATGTCATGAACCTCTCAGCTCATTATTTGTCTTCAAAGCCCTCCGGTTTGCCAGCTCAGAGCCTGTGAAGTGTTGTTTGATGATGTGTTGTGCCATAAATAAATGCACAGGACATGCTAAAATCCATCCTTCACTACTCTTGACTTTCCCACCAGGAATTGCCATGTAATTGGAGATGTGTGATTTGTAGAAATTGCTCATATTTATGTGTGTATGTGTGTTAATGCTCAATTTTAATATAAGAAATATAACAGATTAATCATGGTTATAGAAATTCCTTTTCCAATCTTCCTGTTTCTTTACCTCCCATTCCACCCCATTTGTGGCTAAGCACTGAAAACAAAGAGATTAGGAATATAGACAGATCCTCTAAAATAGTAATCACAACCTTAACCATTCTTGACTGCAGGAAATCAAGGCATTGAATAATTTCCCATGTCTCTAATACCCAATGCTTATTTGATATTTTTAAGTTGTGGGCAGACAACCATTTTACATGGCTAACCAGCCATGAAGGGTAACATACAGAATGGGAGCTACTGTTATCATCAAATAATGCTCCTATAAATTAATCTGGCACTGTGGGATTATTTTTATATGTGTTAATTAGCAAAAATGACACACATTTGATCTAAAAACTTATTGTTTTACTTTTATTTTGGTAAATCATGGCAAGATTAAGATGAACTTGGTTTTGTATAGAGATATAAGAACACCTGAATTCTGGGGGCTAGAATGATAATCCAGCTGGCAGGGCACTTCCTTGCATGCTACCAACTTGAGTTCCATCCCTCAAAACCACATATGGTCCTCCAACTGCCTCCGGGAGAGATCTCTGAGCACAGAGCCAGGAATAAGCTCTGAGCACAGCTGGGTGTGAAATATCCTTCCCCTCTCCTCTGAAATCACACCTATTTGCAAACAGTCTCCTTTCCCTGCAGTCATTGAGAAATTATATGCAGAGAGAATAAAGGCATGCAAAGAAACTTTTTATGAGTGTCTGGGGTTATGGACACAAAGGGCATCACTAGAACAATTGCCTTGCCGTGGGCTTAACTCTGTTCAAAGATTAGGACTTACTTGAGTAGCTCTGTCATTGCCACTAAATTTATGGCAGCCATGGAGATCTTGTAAGAAATGTAGACTTACAACCCTCATATACCAAGCCACTCTTGAACCTTACTATAGTAGAAACAAGTTTTATGCCAAGATTCTCAATGGTTTCTTTTCTGTGTGTGTACATTTAAGTTCAAGATGCATAGATGTCAGTAATACTGCTCTCCATCAAATCAGGGTTCTTAAAGTATTATCTGTAGGGCCCCAGATTAGGAATAATGAAGAACTAAATAGAAAAGCATATTCCAAGGCCAAACACAGATCTTCTGACATAAATTTTGAGGGTGCTGTACAGAATCTCCTGGTCTTTGAAAGCCACCCCATTCACATTTGCAATTTGGTGGTAGGCATAACATGATAACATGGTACCTTTTAGGAAAAATGCCTGCTAGAGAAGCAGGCACAAGAGAGAGCAGGGGAGAGGGAAGAAGGGCATCTGAGGACACTGGTAGCAGGAAATGGGCACTGGTGAATAAAGGGATGGGTGTTAGACATTGTATAACTGAAACTCAATCATAAACAATTTTGAACTATATCTCATGGTGATTTAATTAAAAAATATTACGAAAAAAAGATGTCAAAAAAAAAAACAAACAACAAACACAAAACATTGTATTTCTCAAACATTAAATGCCTACACTTTGTATAGGTCAGTTACATCAATAAATTTAAAAAACTTTATTTAAAAGCTAAGGAACATTTTAGGGACCTGAGCAGTGGCGCAAGCGATAGGGTGTTTGCCTTGCACATGCTAACTTAGGATAGACTGTGGTTTGATCCCCCAGTGTCCCATAATGGTCCCCCCAAGCCAGGAGCGATTTCTGAGCACATAGCCAGAAGTAACCCCTAAGAATCACGAGGTGTGGCCCAAAAACTAAAACAAAAGCAAACAAACAAAAAAGGCTAAGGAACATTTTAGAGACTCATTGTCCTACAGTAGCTTTGTCTATGGCTACTTTTTATTTACACAGATATCTTCATTGGCTCCTTGGAATTCTTTTTTTTTTTTTTTTGGGGGGTCACACCCGGCAATGCTCAGGGGTTACTCCTAGCTCCATGCTCAGAAATTGCTCCTGGCAGGCACGGGGGACCATCTGGGGCACCGGGATTCGAACCGATGACCTTTTGCATGAAAGACAAACACCTTACCTCCATGCTATCTCCCAGGCCCCTCCTTGGAATTCTTTAGTGAAGTTCTTGTTGATGTGCTTCGCCTGTTTTTTAGGGCATGATTTTATTTTGTATTAATGGCAGCCATTTTTAAAAATACATAAGGCATCTTACTCATATTTATATGTTGGAGATCTAACTAGGGCAGGCTGCATATATAGTATCTCTCCAGACTCTTTCATATACCTTTTAATTGCTTAATG
The DNA here is from genome assembly GCA_004027635.1 of Crocidura indochinensis. NCBI lineage: Eukaryota > Metazoa > Chordata > Mammalia > Eulipotyphla > Soricidae > Crocidura > Crocidura indochinensis. The sequence continues at coordinate 19,188 of PVKC010003725.1, forward strand.
CTATTTACTTTTTTTTCTGAAGTATTTCCATTAATTGGGGGTGGGGTTGGTGTTATTTTAAGATACTCTATCTTTGCATAAAGTAATTTCTTTCTGCATATTTCTACTTTAAAAGTCCTCTGTTAGGTTTTTGTAAAAAAAAAAAACATTGCAAATTAAATTTTATAGTCTTATGCCTTCCCTCACCTACTGTAAGAATTGCTGATGTTGAAATTTGAGAAGCATTACCCTTGGACACTAGTTCTGATGCTTTCATGCCCTTTCAAATCATGTAGAGAGTTTTCAACCTTTATATTCAGGATGTGTTTCAGGGTCAGAACCCCCAAGGACTAAGATCCAGCCATTTAAACTTTTTTATTTAATACTACCCATATTCTCAGGAAATTCTATATGTGCTACCCAAATTGAAGTTTCTAAAACTTTGGAGTAATATAGTATACTAAAGACTGAGGATCTCTGGTCTACAACTCTCTTTCCCCACCCCATACACAATTGTTTTTCAAGCTTTATGTATCAGAGCTTGGCTTATGAAAGAAAGATTCCTGAAAAACATAAGGAGACTATCCAACTGAGGCCTATTTATCTTCTTTCTATGATAGTTCTCTGAGTTGTGGTTCACTTGGAATCTCTGATTTTGACCAGATTTTGGTCATTAGGATTATGGGAGAGAGGAGTCATGGAAAGATATTTTACAGCTTCCCGGTACTCTTAACTAGAAGTCATGTGATAATTTCCATGTCTTCACATTTACAACCAGAACAAGTTCCCACATTGTTCTTTAATTAATTGAAAGAGAACTAACTAATTTACCAACCACCTATGGACCCTGGACTTTGGAAATGTGACAGGTTATAGTAAGTACATAAATATCTAAATAATCATGTAAATACCATGGAAAGAGGGGGTAATGGAGGTCTAACTTACTCTGTAGTAACATGTAAACTGGGACTGGAAAGATGAGAAATTAACTAAGCCACTAACTGAAAAAGGTATGAGAGACAGGACACAGGCTGATTCTTTATTTGTGTGCTGATGAAGAGATATTTTATTCCATGAAACTACATACATGCACACAAGTGAACCAAGGAAACTGTTATGCAGTACAGAGATTTAGTCTTAGCAGTGGTATCAGAGAAGGCTTCCCTGATGTATTAAAACATAATTTGATGAATGAGTAGCAGGTAGCTAGGTGAAAAATTGGGAAATTGGATCTCACCAGAGGGAAAAACAAATATGAGTATAGTGACTGGAGAACTGCCTGCAGCAGTGAACAGACTTGGCTTTGAGTCCTTGGACTGCCTTTGCTGTGTTACCTTGGACTCTTCTCTTTTAGTTTAAATCTCATCATTTGTAAATTGAACACAAACAGAACTTGGTACCTAATAATGTAGTGAAAAGAAAAAGAATTAAGTGAATTATGTTTATTTTAATTAAATGCCACAATCCAGTTAGCTTTGAATACAAAAACAATAATTTTAGAGTGATACAGAGTAAAAGAGCAGATATAGATAGATAGATGATAGATAGAAAGAAAGAAAGATAGATAGATAGATAGATAGATAGATAGATAGATAGATAGATAGATAGATAGATAGAGAAAGACAAAAGCAAAGAGAGATGAGAGTATATGAGGGAGAAGGCTTGACATAGAGAGACAGATTTATTATGGGAATTGACTTACATGGTTGTGAAGGCCAAGAAGTTACACAATTTGCCATCTGTAAGTTGGAGCAGTAGGAAAGCTGTTGATATAATTTGTCTCAGTCCAAAGATTGAAAATTTGGGCAACAGTGTTCGTTCTTGTCCGAGTCTGAAAAGTTGAGAACCAGGGGAGTCAATGCCAGAAAGTGGCAGGACCTCAGCTAAAGCAGAGAATTCCCCCTCTTTTCTGGCACTTAATTGATTGAACGAAGGGACCCACTTGCATTAACGAGTCTAAAATTGAAATGTTGAGCTTTTCCAGCAACACTCAAAGAGACACCCTCATAAGGTTCTGCCAGTTATCCTTAGCCTAGTCAAGTTGACCTAGAGAATTAAACATTAAGTAAATATTTGTGGTAAATGAATCCCCCTAATCCCATGCCCTCATGAGCTATCTCATCCTAATCCTTAGAACCTGACACTACACTATAAAACATGGAAAGAAGAAATTAAAGTTGAATAAAGTTAAATAGAGGCTGTTAAGAGTTTATCTTAAAATTGGATTTTGCCGGGGCCCGGGAGATAGCATGGAGGTAAGGCGTTTGCCTTTCATGCAAAAGGTCATCGGTTCGAATCCCGGTGCCCCATATGGTCCCCCGTGCCTGCCAGGAGCAATTTCTGAGCATGGAGCCAGGAGTAACCCCTGAGCACTGCCAGGTATGACCCAAAAACCAAAAAAAAAAAAAAAAAATTGGATTTTGCCAATTATCTGGGTGAACCTAAAATGATCAGGTGTTTTTCAATATGGAAGAGGGAAACAAAAGGAGTTGTTATGAGAGGGAAGCTCTGTGAGAAAATTCATCCTGTCACTGCTGGCATTTCAGTGGAAGCAGCCACTAGACAAGAAGGGAATGTAGGCAGTTTAAGTCAGAAAGAGTCCTTTACTTGGAAACTTAAGAAAGAAATACAGTCCCACTGATATTTGATGTTAGCCCAGTGAGACTCATTTAAATTTTTGGCCTCCAAATTTGTGGTTGCCAAGACAATGACTCTGTATTAATTTACGTCACTAAGTTTGTGGTGATTTTTTACAGCAGTCATGAAAAGCAACGATAAATATCTCACAAATGCTAGTTGATTTGTTCCCCCCCCCTTTTTTTTTAAAGATGGATACTCCATTGTTATTAGTAGTTTTGGCGAGATTAACATTTATGCATTCTATGCCTCATCCTGGGATCATGTTCACTTTAACACCTATCCAGCATTCTCCAAAGAAATGCTAAAAGGAGCCATGAAAGAACACAAATTCTTATTCGATTACCTTACTGCAAGCAAGAGAGATTAACTCAATCAGAAATGAAATTTGTTGGCCAGATATTGGATGATTCCCAGAATGAACAACAAGACTTGGAGGAGGGAGCAGACTGAGAAAATTATTAAGAGCCAAAAAAGGTTACGAATCAGGCAATGATGCCAAGATCAAGCAAGCCTGACACAATACTGAGGCTACCTGTAAACACTTAGAGCCATTAAGACTAGGTCCCAGGACCCCCACTGCTGTTGGAAATAATTTTGTTTGTTTGGGGCCACAACTGACTGTGTTCATCATTTATTCCTAGCTCTATATATAGAGGGATCACTCCTAGAAGGGCTCAGGGTACCATATAAGATTTACTAATCAAACCCTGATAACCAGGTGCAAAGCAAGTGCCCTACCCACTATACTGTTACTCTGGCCCCAAACTGAGAATAAATTTTAACTCACTTAATTCTGATTTTGGGAAGAAATGTTAAGTTAGAATCAAATCGCTCTGAAAGAGGTGGATTATTCCTTTAGACTTTCATAGTTATTGATTATGCCCTATCTCCCACCAAGACTTACATAATTCTAGGATCTCCCAATTATTATAGGGGACCCAAAACAACTTCCCAAATGGCAAAGGTCAACTCCAATGACCCTCTTGCAGTCTCATAATCTGCTTGGGCTGTTATAACACACTATCAGGGACTGAGTGGCTTATAAACAATACATTTACTTCTTTTTAATAAACTCTAAAAGTCAATATTGCAAAGTGCAAGTTCAAGACACTGGCAAATTTAGCTATGGAGAGAAACTGTACTGGGTATTAAATGCTCATATTTTTTTGTTGAGTCTTCAGTTGTCTATTGATACAAGGAGCCCTCTTAACCACTTTTTTTGTGGAATGTTCACTGGGCTATGCTAAGGATTTATGCCTGGCTTTGCCCTTAGTACAGTACTCATGGATCATATGCAGTACCTGATATAGAACCCACTTTTTTTTTTTTATCAAGGTAGTATTATTGCATATTTATGGCCTAATCATTTCTTAGAGCTCCTTTCCAAATACTGTCATATTAGGTATGAACACAAGATATATATCAACATAAGAACTTGGGGAGTGGGGCCCAGGAGATAGCATGGAGGTAAGGCATTTGCCTTTCATGCAAACGGTCATTGGTTCGAATCCCGGTGCCCCATATGGTCCCCCGTGCCTGCCAGGAGCAATTTCTGAGCATGGAGCCAGGAGTAACCCCTGAGCGCTACCGGGTGTGACCCAAAAACCAAAAAAAAAAAAAAAAAAGAACTTGGGGAGCACATTAACTGAGCACTTATCTTCAATTCAATCCTAGGGATAAAAATTTCTAAAAAACAAGTATATTTTACCTTAAACTTAAGATATTTTTAAACTATTGAGAGTAATTGGAAGTTTCCTGAACATGAGCATACACCTTCTTATTCTTTCTTCTGTCTGAAATGTTCTTTTATATGTGTCTAGTGATCTTACTCTTTAACACTTCAGGTAGTAATTCAAGGCCTATTTCTTCAAATAATTTGCTTTTCTGTGGACTGGATGTAACTGACTCAGATTATGCTTTCTAGGACTCTAGCTGGGAGCTCTAGGAGAAGGTATTAGGAAAGCAATAAAAGATATGTTTGTCTTTCGTTCTTGCCCTTATCATAGAAAAATTGGGATTTTTTGAATAACCTAATATGTCTCTTCTTCCTGGAGATAGTATCTTTAGTGCCTCTTGGGTTTCTTCCATTGTCCCCCTCTTTCTAGAAAGCTAGACAATGTTCTAACTTCTTCCAGATGAAACTGAACCTTAATTTATTGGCACAATTTCCTCTCTAGTCTAAGAGATGGTAGCACTATTTCCTGCTGTTGAAAAGCTGAGTTTCTTCCCTGTCTTGCTTAGCTTCTTAGAATAAACAATTTTTAAATATAGCTTTAATTAATTAATTTTTGATTTGAGAACCATACCCAGTGATGATTAGGGCTTACTCATGACCCTGTGTTCAGGATTTATTTCTGGTGAGTTTGGAGTTCCATATGGGATTCTAAGGATTCAACTTGGGTTAGCTACATGCCAGGAAAGCTCCCTGTCCATTGTACTAATCTCTGGCTGCTGGTATTTGTTTCTATATGACAAATTTACCTGAAATTGAGTGACTTAACCATTTCTGGGTCATGAATTTGTGATAAATGAATCCCCAACCAATTTGGGACACAACCAATGCATTTTATTCACCCACAATAGCTAGGCTTCAGAAAGGTCTCAAAGACTAGGGGTATCATGACACCTGCACATGGGAATCATATGGAGATTATTTATATATGTCCGTTTCTAGGCAAGGATGACTCAAAGACTAGAACTGGTAACCAGCACACCCACATATGACTTCACATGTGGGACCACTTCCTCACTGCTTGACAACATCTGAGCAGTTGTCAGCTCAAGTCTTCATATGTACATGTTCTTTCCTCAACAAGCAGAAGATTCCTTTTGTGTCCAAACTTTTAAAATCAGAGCATTCCTTTCTCTCCATTCTCATGTTTGAGTCATACACCCACACAGATTCAAATAGAGTGGCAGGGACATGGATCTCATCTCTCAATGGGAGGTATATCAAAGAATGTTTAAAAACTCCTGCACCAGAATTCCAAAATGTTGAGTAGGAAACTTCTCTATTTGATTTCCCTTAAATGTTTTCTATTTTCTTGATTTGATAGTGAAAATTCAGACCAGTTATTATTTTCTCCTCAAAATGTCTTAAATTCTCCATGCTGTGTCTGGCCATCTCCACCTTAGTGTTATCATAAATAGCTAGACCCTGGTATGTTTTTCTTCCTCACAAGACTACAGTTCCTGGAGTATTATCTACCTCATTCTCCTTTATCCTCAGTGCATGTCTTGTACAAAGTAGATATTGATATATGTTGATTGAATCAATGTATATTTATGTTCTATTCCCTAGTGACCATCAAAACCATTTTGTAGGTAGAATTTAGAGAAATTTGGTTGAAGACTTCCATAAAGTAGTGTGAGCACTTTTTTTTTTGAACCTTAGTATGAAGCAAAAGGCCATGATCTGAAATGCCAAAAAAGCCTTGTGTGTGAATGAGAAAAGCAGGTAGGGATGAAGATGGTAATAAATGAAGTGAACTGTGTTGAGTGCTAGTCATCCATTATCCAGAACTGGCCAACTTAGACTAGCAGTGAGTGAAAATATGACTGTGTTTCGGGGCCCGGGAGATAGCATGGAGGTGGGGCGTTTGCCTTTCATGCAAAAGGTCATCGGTTCGAATCCCGGTGCCCCATATGGTCCCCCATGCCTGCCAGGAGCAATTTCTGAGCATGGAGCCAGGAGTAACCCCTGAGCACTGCTGGGTGTGACCCAAAAACCAAAAAAAAAAAAAAAAGAAAATATGACTGTGTTTCAAGAACTTCTATTTTATTAAAGTTACAGTAGCAGTTTCATTCTAATAATCTCATGATTTTTAAAGATTGTAAAGTAAAAAACTAAAAAAATTGTGTGTCTTTCTGTGTGTGTGTGTGTGTGTGTGTGTGTGTGTAATAAATACTTGGCAAGAAAGAGAGGCTGAATTTGGCTGAGATCACTTATTCGTGTTCTCTGATTTAGTGTTCCCTAGGAATGATGCACAGATAATTTTGTTAACTGAAACTTTACTAGTTTGAGATCATCAGACTAAAAATAAAATTTGTGAGTCAGATGTGTTTAAATAGCTAGACATTTTCGCATAAAAAAATAGATGTAATCTTCTAAAGGATAATACGGCAGTCATTGAACTTGTCCAATTTGTTTCATTCTTTCAATCTTGAATGATTGTTTTAAAATCTGTGAACATAATTTCCTCCAAATTTCCCATTGATCAAGATATTTGTATATTTAGAGAAGGTACAAATTGCTACCATGGGAATAAATTATTCTTTCTAGATTGCCCAGTTAATCCTCAAGATGACACACATCTATTTCTGACTTAGGTACCCAAGAGGTACATTCTAAATGAAGACAACTGAATTGGAATTTTAGATAACTGTGTTGTTGAGGGCTTGGATTTGCCAGCGTCCTACATACAACACTTAGTAGGCCATCCAGTAATATTTCTATGAATTTGTGCATACAAAACAGAAAATCCACCTGTGTGAATTAATTTAAATTGTGTCTCTCAGTCTTCTTATATGTCAAATGAGAACTTAGAAGTTATTCCATTTTTGTTTTTCTTAACTGTGCCAAACACACATTTAGCATCCCAACAGATTGGTTTTTATTTCAGCTCTATAACTCCTTTCATACCCCAGCTTCACCCTCAGGCTTTAAAATTCTTTAAGTAATGTTTTGGGTAGTTTATAACTACATGACAGCCTCTTTCCCCTTTACTTTTGAATAAGATGAGACTCAACAGAGTTTTAAAATGCACTGAAAATCAGACTGCCAATGCTACCACATATGGGAGTAAATATCCATCTCCCAACACACACACACACACACACACACACACACACACACACACCATGCACAAATATACGCAAAGCTGCTAGGAGTGGTATATATTTTTCTGTTTGACACTTTATGACCTCACTCAGTGTGTTAGGGCAGTTGGTCACAGAACTTAAATCCCTGAGCCCCTTTGAAGTTTCCTTCATTCCATATTTCAGTTAAACTTTGTCAAATCGCAGGCACAGACAAGGAAGAATCTAAGTGGGTCATCTACGTTTTTTTTTTTTCCTTACCAACAGAGCCTCTTCCAACGGTGCATCATACCATAGGGCATTTATCCCACATTTGAAGAATGTCAGACAATTGGAAAGAAAGATGTTATTAGGTAGAATTAAATCCCCACTCCCAGATGTATCCCTCTTGAGCATCTCGCAGAGATAATACTCAACAGAAAAGTTTATTCCAGGGAGCTGCTATTGGGCCACCTATAGGCTTCTCAATAGCTTTTCTATTCCTTGTTTGCTCCACTTCAAAGTCCCGTTTCATCTCTCCTCTTTCTGTTTTATCATATCTGGTTCTTTCCTCAGCCCCTGCTCTCTGGCTCACAATAGGTACTCCACATAATTGATGGACTAATCAGATGGCCTAACTACATTATTTAGTCAATTCTTTAAGTTGAAATGAGAAATTCAGATTTTATAAACAGTCCAAGAAAGTCTTTGTTTTCTTTTCTGTTGTGCCCAATTCCTTACATCATTTATCTTTCTATAGAAACAAGCAGAACTAGTACTGTTTTCACAAATTGAACTCACAGCTGGATTTTATGATGTAAGAGGGCCAGAGGCTAGGACTGAAGGGTCTCAGGATTGCCATTGACCAAAATCTCTCCTTCCACTAGAACTCCCAATACTTAGCTCTAGGTAACATATCAGACCTTTAAAAAAATGGGTTAGGTTTCTCTATGCTATGCCAAGTATCCTGTCCTTAATCACATGAACAATTAGCATATATTTTGTTGTTATCTATTTAGGTATCTTTATCCTTGTTGGTTCTCTGGATACCTGGGACAGGACTGAGTACTACTGATCATTTTACACTTGGCTCGTAGGTCATTTAGAGATATGAAAGTTACTTAATTCATAAACAACCTTAAATAATGGATGCCTATTTTGTAAATGAATTACATTTCTTTCTCTGTAGTCCATACTGCATAGGCTACCGGCACTTGAAGCTTGGGATAAACTCTGTAGAAATGACACACGATGGTGTTAACAATGGTGATATTGTGAATTTCAATGAAAACAACTCATGGGAACATAGAAGAAGGATTTCGTGTGACAGAACTCTGAATTTTCTCATACCTGGATCTTAGATATTCACTCAAAGCACGTATGCTCCAGTAAATTTTTCCAGAAATGTGATCTTAAACACCTTTATTTAAGACAAAAGTGTAAACAGCATTCAAAAAAACATTTGAGCAATGTCTCAGAGTAGCCAACTAGAGTAACTTCAACACCAGCTTTTCTCCTGTGGAAGTGACAGACAGGCCCAGAGTATTTCTGAGTTTTGGTTACCATGTGGAATGGATATTCAGGGATCTGTCTCTGGAGTATGAGTAAAATTCTCAAAAGAATCTCAGAGATGGACCGAATCCTTTCTTGACCCTGATGCTGGCTCTACCCGGCATGGGGTCTGAGGAGACCCCAATGTCGAAGACTTTCTCCCTAGCTTGGGCATGCTGGGAGCCTTGGTAGGCCCCCAGCCGCACCCTCTCCTGCCCCCCCCCCCGCCCCTGGCCTCCGGGCCTTCCCTGGGACCCAGCCCAGGTGGCCAGAAAAGGCGGGTGTCGGGTGATCCCTCTGGGAGGGGATCCCAAGCTTTCCCCGCCCTTCCCCCTGTGCAGGGGGTGAGGGCTCAGGGAGGAGGGCAGGTAGATCCTGGCTTCCGGTTCTCTACAGAATCCTTTCTTGATCCTGAGGCTGGCTCTACCCGGCATGGGGACTGGGGAGACCCCAATGTCAAAGGCTTTCTCCCTAGCTTGGGCATGCTGGGAGCCTTGGTAGGCCCCCAGCTGACCCCTCTCCTGCCTCCCGGCCTCTGGTGGGTACAAATTTGGGGGTGCTGAGAGCTGCTCATTTTTACTAAGGCAGTCTCTGGCAATATCTTACTAGTCTACATAACATATCCCATCCTTAAGTTATGTTTTGTGTATGTAGAATGTCCATCTGGTATTCTGCCCTTTTGCACATCCCTATAAAGTTCATTTTCACTTTTTAACTCTATCACCCCAAACCTTCAGTACCCCCATTTACTCTTTTTAACTTCTGTACTGCATAGTCCTAATCACACACCAACATGGTTCACTGGATTTAACAACCCCCAACTATTTCAAAAGACATAATATGGACACGTATGGCTTTGAATATTTTATATCTATTTTCTTTGACAGCTAACGCTTACTAAATATTCTCTTAAACAGTGAAGATTTTCCCCACTTTTTATCTTTTCTTATCTCTGGGAACTTTTCAATAAGAAATATTTGGTGAAAGAGTCCCTCAGTTTAATGCTCATGTTTAACCATGTCATTGGGAGTTTTATACTTGTTCTTGCATCCCCCATATGGGTCTATAACGCCATGTGGCATTGTTCCTTGTTTGCATAGATACATTAAAATGGGAAATACCTACACACAAATACTTATCTAATAGAGATTGGAACACACAAATCTTGTAGTGCAATGGGACCTTACACCCTAAACATTGTCATAATGACCTGGCACAGGCCTCAGAAGAATGGGCATTCTCCATTCACCCCTGAACCAGGGAAGTTATCTATGAAACATCCAAGGATTTTTATAACAACACCTAGAAGCAATCCTCTACCAGGGAAGACCCTACCACTGCTCTGACATCGATCTACTCAAAAGAGACTTCCCTTAACACTGAGAAGACTTAAGAACATCAACGATCTGCATACTGGACAGGGCATTGTCCTTTAATTGTGAGGTGAAACGAGAGGACACTCTGCACCATCCTAACTGCAATATAGGATGTGCAGATTCCAGGATCTTTAATACAGAAACATGATACCAACAACAGAGACTATGTGAAAAATAAAAGTGTGTTGGCACTACAGCAACGACTTGGATTGGGCAACCTCGTTTGCCTGGAGCCTAAAGTTGGTCTTATGCCAGGAAACTGCAGGAGTAGGGTCTCCTTGTATTTAGGCCAAGGTTTTTCCTTTCCATGTCCCCTATATTTTGGTGGGCCGATGCAAACAATTATTGCCACTCTAACACCGTTTTTATTGTGCTCCTTTGACTCTTATCCTTAAAAAGAAAAACCCACTTTTGAGGCTAACTTAAACTAATATGCATGTGCATGGAAATGTAAAAAAGTACTATGCCTTCAATGTTTAAGGAGTTACATAAGTTTTATGGCTTTAGATTGCGCTGCTAAGAAATATGTATTACAATCTGGGGACTCGAGGGACAAACTCATTGTACATGGGTTCTGTTTTATTTTTCTTAATGTTTTTTGGCTGAAAGTTCAATGTTAAGATATCAGCAAGGGGGGGCCCGGGAGATAGCATGGAGGTAAGGCGTTTGCCTTTCATGCAAAAGGTCATCGGTTCGAATCCCGGTGCCCCATATGGTCCCCTGTGCCTGCCAGGAGCAATTTCTGAGCATGGAGCCGGGAGTAACCCCTGAGCACTGCTGGGTGTGACCCAAAAACCACACACACACACACAAAAAGATATCAGCAAGGGGATTTCTGTGAATTCTGTTTATGGGTGATTGTCCTTCCACTGTAACTTTACCTTGTCCTCTTTCTTTGCATCTTTGTTCTCATAATTAAAAATAAAAAATTATTAAAAAAAGAATCTCAAAGATGCTTCATAATTCTTGGTTTTTAACATGATAATGGCCATCTGACCTACCCAGTCCCCACAGGGAACATTAGAAAGAATAGCAGCTTGACACTAAGGCTAAAAGTTACAAGGTGTCAGAACTCAAATAGGATGAATTTTTCACATTTACCTTAACTGATTTAGGGGTGGGAAGTAGGGAAGAGCCAGATAAACTTAAAGATTACTGCAATGGGGAGAGGGTATATTTTTTATGTACAAATTTTCTATAATCTAGCAATTTCACTTAGAATATGATCCGAGGGCCCAAAACACAATGTAAAGAAAATTTGTTCATTCCTATATTTCTTTCATCACTTTTCACAATAGCCTAAATCTGGAAACAACCCAAATGCTAAGAACAGATGATTGAGCAAAGAAACAATAGAATATTACTCAGACATACAAAAAGATGAAATAAGATAGTTTCTATGTGGATGGATCTGGAGTGGATTGTGCCGAGTGGTTAGTCAGAGGCTGAAAGACTGACACAAAATGGTCTCCCTTATATGAGGAATATAAGGAAACATAGTAGGGAAGAACAAATGCCCAATAAAAACTGAGAATTTGAAACTGGTCTTGAGTAAACAGCTTGTCACTGACAGGGAGGGAGGGAGAGGACAAGAAAGAGAACTAGATAATGATGGAGGGAAGTGGTCACTCTTGGAGGAGGGAGGTTCTGAAAGTTGGTAAAGTGTTAACCATGAAGCCCTATCAGTAACAGTATTCTATACCACGACTAAAGTTTCTAAGGAAGTGTCTGTCATAGAGGCAATCTCGTGGGTGAGAGGATAATTGGGGTCACAGTGGAGAGAAGTGAACACTAGTGAAGGGAGGGGATGGGAACATTGTATGTCTAAAACCCAACCATGAAAAATTTAGTAATTCATGGTAACTAAGTCAAAAAGAAAAGAAATGTTTCTTCAGTGTTTCTTTGTGTCTTTGTTGTTGGTCTTTTAACACTTTCTTGACCTGAAAATCATGAGGTGCCCTTTCACAATATTCTGGGTACCCTTTTAATTACCAAGGACATTTTCTAGTTGCCCTGACTCCAGTTTTACAGTTACTGATGATCTGTAAAATGATGATAGAGGTTTAAGAATTCTAAGCTGGTGTCTGCCTTTCTGGGAAGGAAGGGCATTGCTATCCATACTCCAAAGGATTAAGAAACTGACTCCAGTAACCTTGGCACTTTTCTCCTCCCTCTCTCCACTCCTGCCAGCTTGATCTGTTCCCAGGGGCCTAGTTTTCATTAAGCTTTCCACTCACAAAAGTGTGGGATGGTAACTTCAGTCATTCATCTTTATTCATCTTTCAAACAGTGCTCAGGAGACCACTCCTGGAGACTCTCTACCAACTGGGCCAGAGGTTCAATGCAAGGAGTTGAGGTTTGGTGGTGCTCAGGAGCCTCCAGGGTGGCATCCAGTGATGCTCAGATGAACAGTTGGTGCTGTGAATCTAATTGGAGCTGGCTATAAGCTAGGCATGTACCTCACTACCTGTACTATCTTTGATTCCAAATACTGTTTTTAAATCAATTGGTATTAAGAACTAATTCCCACTTAAAAACAATATTTTGTGTTTTCTATATAATTTATTTTTGTAAGTAGAAAAGTTATGATTATGACACACACTTAATATCTATTTTTCTTTTTTTATTTTTCTTTATTATTATTATTATTATTTTTGGTTTTTGGGCCACACCCGGTGACACTCAGGGGTTATTCCTGGCTATTCGCTCAGAAGTCGCTACTGGCAGGCATGGGGGACCATATGGGGAACCAGGGAATAGAACCGCGGTCCATCCTAGGTTAGCGCAGGCAAGGCAGACACCTTACCTCCAGCACCACCGCCCGGCCCAATTTTTCTTTTTTTATAATGTCTTTATTTAAACACTGTGATTACAAACATGACTGTAGTTGGGTTTCATACATACAAAGAACACACCCCTTCTCCAGTGCAACATTCCCACCATCAATGCCTCAGATCTCCCTCCTCCCCCACTCTGTGTATTCAAGACAAGCATTCTACTTGTCTCACTCATTGATATTGCCATGGCAGTTGTTAGTGTAGTTATTTTTCTAACTGCACTCACCACTCTTTGTGGTGAGCATCATATTGTGAGCCAGTCCTTTCATCTCTCATCTCTGGGCATTATAACAATAATGTCTTTTATTTTTTTAAAAACTCATAGATCAGTGAGATTATTTTGTGTGTCTCTTTCTCCCTCTGGCTTATTTCACTCAGCATAACAGTTTCCATGTACATCCATGTATAGGAAAATTTCTTGACTTCATCATTCCTGACAGCTGCATAATATTCATTGTGTATATGTACCACAGTTTCTTCAGCTGTTGAAGGGCATCTTGGTTGTTTCCAGATTCTGGATATTGTAAATAGCACAGCAATAAATATATGTGTGGAAGAATTTTTTGTATTGCATTTTTGTATTTCTACTCCTCCCTAGGAGTGATATAGCTGAATCATATGGGAGCTCAATTTCCAGTTTATTTTAGGAATCTACTATTGAATATCTATTTTTCATATTGAAAGATAGTGCATGCTTTTTTATTAACATTTCCAAATGATTCATTTTTATGGTAAATTAAAGATAGAGTTTTTAGTATTTTTCTTATGATAAGATTTTCTCTTCTATGCTCTTGCTGTTTTTTCATCTCTTGGCTAGGAGGCAGTGGATCTTAGTGGACCAATTGGTCCACTAAAGTAGTGGTGGTCATTGGGAGGCTAGGAGCGCATCTCAGTCTTTGACTAACATTGACACAGTACAATGGCAGATTGAATACCAGATACAAGGAGATTCAGTATGAGTCTTTCTACTGGAAAGGAGATGTTGAGAACAGCAAATAGGCTTGCACTGATCTCTTCTTTGTATTGATAAACCTGCAACAATAAGGCAACTTAGGAATTGCTGGGAGATTTAAGATACAGATCTTAGAAGAGAAAAAGCTGAGTGAGGCTCACAGAGCAGAAATATGGGACAAGGCAGAGATGATCATGCATTCCCAGTACCTAGGAACATTCTTGATTTATGTAGAACATGTGTAGCTTTTGCTTAAACTAGCCTCAATTCATTCTTAGCACTTATAATCAAGATCCATCCAAATCATAGTAATGGTAATATTGACCACACTGAACATTAACTATATACCAGATACTTTGCTCACACTGGTTCATTCAATCTTTTTTAGCTACCTAACAAGATAGTTAGAAGTTCAGTAATTTCCCCACAACCAGATATCTTAATGAATTATGAAATGGGATATAAATCCTGATCTATTTTGTCTTTGGTTTCAATAATTACCTTTGGTAGTAATTTTGATTTTTGGTTTCCATTATTACCCTAAGTGTCTTCCAGAAGAAAGATGAACAGAGGAATGAATTATGCCTCCAGGAATTTTTTTTTTTTTTTGGTTTTTGGGCCACACGCAGTGACACTCAGGGGTTACTCCTGGCTATGCACTCAGAAGTCGCTCCTGGCTTGGGGAACCATATGGGAAACCGGGGGATGGAACCGCAGTCCATCCTAGGCTAGCGCAGGCAAGGCAGGCACCTTACCTCCAGCGCCACCGCCCGGCCCCTCCAGGAATTAATTTTAAGCACCCAGATTTCAGATTCCAGAAGGAAGACATCTTGAGGCACAAGGCTCTCCTTGTTGAACCTGTAGCTAAACACACAGAGCATACACTCTGCTTTCCCCAAATCAGAAACTTTGCCCTAGCGTCCTCTTCTCTTCACTCAATCCCCCTTTTTTGTAATGATTTATTTTATTTATATGCTTTGATTTTGCAGACTCAGGTTGTGGATATATTCAGTTCATTTTATTTTTGTTTCATATATAGTTTTTTGTTAAACGTAGCAGCCTCTTTTGTATCTCGTTAACCAGTAGAAAATACCCATTTATTCTATATGTATTTAAGTTTTTTTTTAAATATATATCTTTATTTAAACTGCTTGATTACAAATATGATTGTAGTTCGGTTTCAGTCTTATAAAGAACACCATCCTTCACCAGTGCAACATTCCCATCCCCAAAGTCCCAGATCTCCCTCACTCACCTCTTTTGAGATGTAAAGACCCATGTAGGCTTTATTAGCATTAGATAGGTACTTTTTGTCAGTTAACTACTCTGACCCATTGGCCCTTCCTGCCCCCAGTCTGGACAATAAAGATCGTAGGGGAAGAAAGTCATCAGGTCTCAGTCCTCCAGGCTAGAAGCCCCTTAATCCCATGCTTTTCTCCCTTAAATCTGTTCTGTTTTTCTTAATTCTTTTGGCACTCCTGTTTCAGACCCATTCACCAGGGGTTAGATTACCAAAACTGAAGCCACTACAGAGCCCCATCAAACAAAACCTGTGTAGGTGAGCTTGGCTATCTCTAAGAAATTGGCTCTCTCTCCAACAGCAAAAGAAACCTGTTTTGAGTCAGCTTTCTGTATATTAGTGTGATCCATTTGTGGTTTGTCCATGAAACCTTTCTAAAGTTTCTTTTCTTGTCATCAGCCACATGCAAGAACGATTTTTCTTTACTGCCATATGGTGTACTCAAAGAAGTTCATATCCTTTCTGCATTGATTCTCACTCCAGAAATTGGTCATTGAGTACAATCTCTAAATCTGACACAGGATATAAGACCAATCAAATGTTCTCTCTGCCAACTATAAGATCACAGACATTTAGATACTCTCTAATAACTTTGCACATTAATACCAGATAAAAGGCAACATAAGCTATTTTGGATGACCTGAGAACTTGGGAAAGGCTTAATGGAGAAAGGAGCTCTACAAATTTGGTACTATTAAACCAATCTAAAAAAAAAAAACACAATTATCGTCTACTGTCATAAAACATCTACCAGGAAGCTATACTGTACTGTGAATTTATATCTCTTCATACCTTCCTTCAAGGACACCAAGACATCAGGAAACTATAGAATTAGTTCCAAATTCCCCAAAGTGCTAAGGATTCTTGGGCAATATTCCAGGAAGGTTGCTTCAGCAAAAAAAGGGAGGTTCTGAGTAAAGCCTGGTTCCATAGTTCTCAAATCAGAGTGTTTCTTCAGAAAAACCAATTCAATGGTAAGAAAGGACACCTGGGAGGAAAATTCTTCTGGGCCTAACATGATCAAAGATGGCAGCTGGAAATTTTAACTATCTATAAGAATTTTCTTCCTTCAGAGAAAAGAGTAGCAGAGTTAGAGTGGCCCAAAAGGCAACTCAAGACATAGGACAGAATTTCAGGAAATTCCATCAAAGTCAGCCTGTGGGGATTTTTTTAAGTTTCCAGGCAAATGATTGGAGGCAAATATAATTAGTGTTCCCAGAGCAAAGGCTCTTTTTCTGGCCATTGATCTTGCAGCATTTCAGAAAGCAGCATGCAAAGAAATGGTCATTCTTCCCCTTTACATAATGTACATAAATGTCCAGGCAAATGAAATGCATCATGGCTGAAATTATGAAGCAGAGCACCATCGTCTTGTCTCATGTGAGCTGGGTTTATGGATCCAGTGTTCTCTAGCAAGCATCACAAATCCACATAATGTTCCCGAGTGCTAAATTTGGAGCTCTGATTTAGCTGACAGATGTTTAAAATCACATTTAGTTGGACAATTCCCTGAGGAGGACACAGCTGCAGATGTGAAAGAGAGCAAGTTATTCCAGTTAAGGTCGTCAGCGGGAACTCTGCCGGAAAACCTTCTGTCTCCATCCGCCTTTTTCAAGCAGGAGGATATGGGTGAAGGCACATTTTCCTGCTAATTTCCCTCACTTTGGATCAAACCTCATCTTCATGACCATTGAATATTTGCTAACCTAAATGTAAAAGTTGCATCTTGGTGGATAGAAGATGGGGCATTTCTGTCAACCTTAATTGTATATTAACTTCACAATCACACGCAAAGTTACCGTGTGGATGCTCATAGGGCATTTTAGAATTGAAATTGAGTATAAATTTTAAACCTTGCATTTCAGAAGCATTCATTCAGATGTCAATCCATATATATGGTAAAAGAGGTTAGAGAAAAAAATCGTGTTAATTCTCATCACCTTACTCTTTTGATGTATCAAACACTAGTTCCTTGATTGTTTTTTTTCAATAGTGAAATAAAAATGATCCTAGAATCTCTTTTGAAAAATCACATATTTTAGATACGTTTCAAGACTCAGACTAAAATGGATTTGTTTAAAAAATTTGTCTGTGTACTTGATGTGGGAGACTAGTGACCTTTGGTATTTGGTGTTAGAAAAAATGTTTGATGTCTAAAATATCCCTACTGAGTCTGTATTGTTTCTGGTCTCTTCTTATGATTTTTCCATCTTCCGTCATTCCTCACATTCAAAATAAGATCTTTATTTACTCAACAAAGATTTTGACACAGTTCTGAGCTCATCCTGATGGCAGCCTCAAATCAATGCAAATCATACCATGATGTCAAAATTGATGCGATGTGAGTGTAAGCTAAATGATTGTAAAACAATTTTAGGATAGGGCCCAAGAGGTACTCTTACATTGTCAGGAGAATGGCAGGAAGTCATTAATGGAATATAGAAGCAAAATGCATACCAAGACTTCATTTCCAATTTAAAGTTCTTTTAAGGTCATTTTTAAAGACTCCAGAATAGAAGGAGTTGATGGGCACACATGCTCAAAAGTCAGGGGTGGTGTGGTGCGCAATTTCTACGCACTGGGTTGAAAAGACATTATGTTAAGTAGATGACAAATAGAGAATACCAGGCTTGGTCCATGCCAAGTAATTCTGAAAACCTAGTTTGTAAAATTTTAGGTCAGCAATACTATAGGTAACAGTGAAAGTTGAGAACTAAGGAATGGATGAGAAGGGGAGACAGAAATAGCATCTAGGACCAGTGAGAGAATCTCAGATGAATCTCTGTGCTAAAAAAAAATATAAAAATTGTATTTCATTCCTAGAGAAATGACATTCATTCAAGATACTACTTTGTAATCATGGATATCCTTAGTCTGGAGTAAAAGATTATAGAGCAATCTATTATAAAACAATCCTGAATAATCTATTACCAGGAATGGCTACAGGAGGGTGGGAAGGATAAAAGGAATGCACAATTAACCACAAAAATAAACCTGATTTGATATTATTTTATTTTAAAAAACTCAATAAAATAGTTTAATGACATGCTTAACTATATATATTTTTTTAATTTTTATTTTTAATTATAAGAGCAAAGATGTAAAGAGAGAGGACAAGGTAAAGTTACAGTGGGAGGACAATCACCCATAAAAAGAATTCCCCTAAGTCCCCTTGCTGGTATGGAATTCAGGGGTTTCAAAGTAGGCTCGGCAGTGGAGCAAAGCGGAGCGGACGCGCTTTTTGGGTACGGGGCCTGGAGAGGTTACAATCCGTAGATCGGCTCAGCAGAGAAGAGAGAAGATGCAGAGCATGGCCGGTGGTGGTCTTTATGTTTCTGGGATCCCCAATCACACGGCTCGATCAGTCCCACGTGGGTC
>PVKC010003726.1:0-30515 GCA_004027635.1 Crocidura indochinensis
AAAAAAAGAACAAGAACAATCAGTGCTGGCGGGGATGTGGGGAGAAAGGAACTCTTAACTCTTATTTACTGCTGGTTGGAAAGCCGTCTAGTCCAGGTCTTAGGGAAAACAATATGGAGATTCCTCAAAAGACTGGAAATTGAGATCCCATATGATCCAGCTATACCATTCCTAGGGATATACCCTAGGAACATAAAAACGCAATACAAAAATGCCTTCTGCATGCCTATATTCATTGCAGCACTATTTACAATAGCCAGACTCTGGAAAAAAACAAGATGCTTCAACAAATGAACAGCTAAGGAAACTGTGGCATATAATACATAATGAAATATGCAGCCATCAGAAGATGAAGTCATAAAATTTTCCTATATATAGATGCGCATGGAAACTATTGTGCTGAGTGAAATAAGTCAGAGGTAGAGATAAAGAGAATAGTCTCACTCATCTATGAGTTTTAAGAAAAATAAATGACATTATTATAATAATGTCCAGAGACACAAAGAGTGGTGAGTGCAGCTAGAAAAATAACTACACCAACAACTATCAAGTGATAGAAGTAGAATGCCTGTTTCAAATAAAGGCAGGGGGTGGGGGAGGAGAGAAATAGGGGCATTGGTGGTGGGAATGTTGCAATGTTGCACTGGTGAAGGGGGCGTGTTCTTTTTATGACTGAAACCAACTATAAACATGTTTGTAATCGTGGTGATTAAAGTTTTTTTAAAGGAAATATTTAAATGCCAGTGCACCTTTCCTGTCTCCATCACTGATGTCGCCCATTTCCCTCCCAATCCTCACCCCAAACTGCTGCTTTGCTTTAGAGCAAGCAAATTGCTTCTCTCTTTCTCCCCACTCCTTTTTGACAATATGGTTTGCACTATTGTATGACTTAACCCCAACAATGAACAATTGTGTAACTGTGGTGCTTAAATAAATCAATTAAAAAATTAAAAAGCTTTGAATACCATAAAAATTTATAACTCATATTTAATCTAGCTAAAAATTACCTTCTGAAATGCTAATTAATTTAGTTTAAGCTTTTTGAGTCTGTTTTCTTGCAGGTTGTTTCTGTTGATCTGAAGTTTAGATAAAATATATATTCAACTAGAAAACAATATTTATTCATTAATCAGTTGACTACATTTATTTTTCATCATTATCAAAATAATTTACATCAATATATTGAAAAGTATATTTAACAAAAGAATAAAAGATTCAATTGTGGGGCCGGAGAAATAGCATGGAGGTAAGGCGTTTGCCTTTCATGCAGAAGGTCATTGGCTCAAATTTCGGTGTCCCATATGGTACCCCGTGCCTGCCAGGGGTTATTTCTGAGCTGATAGCCAGGAGTAACCTCTGAGCACCACCGGGTGTGGCCCCAAAGAAACAAAAAACAAAAACAAAAACAAAAAAAAAAGATTCAATTGCCCGATATATGGGAGGATTTATAAAAGGGAAAGGAATAATTTAAATAGAAATCCAAAAAGAACGACTCAGTAAAACTATTCTTTGAGTTAAAAATGAACGCTATAGCATCCAGTTAAACTACACACTCTAAAATACCCTAATTATAGCATGTAAAAATATTAGTCTCCAAACAGAGTGACACAAAGAATTTTTCAACATAAGGCAAAAAATGCAAAACAATAAAGTTGTATATTTAAGGATATAATTATATGTTATTAATATTATCATTTACATGTCTTTAAAATATTACCTGGATTATATATTTAGTAACAAAATTATAAGCATATTTTGTGAAATAATATAATGCATGTCTACATATATTCATGTACCTGAAGAAATAACAATTACATCTTATTTTACTAGATAAATAAACCTACTTAGAGACCTAGAAATATATTTAAGGACTGCATAGGATTTTTGATACTTAGCGGGTTATGCTTGTAATGAATGTGACAAAAACTCAATTAATTTGATTTTACGTAGGAAAATATACAAAATTTACAATTAATTAACACTACTAAAAATGAGAGAAACAGTTTATTAATTAAAACTGGCCTATATACAAAACATGAACCCCACATTTTAAGCTAACCACCTTACAAGAGGTAACAAATTACTTCATGTATAAGTGATATGCAGTTAAAGGGATCTGTCAAAAGTTCCATTATAAAGCCATATTTCCAAGGCATCATTATTGTGAGAGAAAATTACACTGAAGATGAAACTTAACCCATAAATTCTCAGCAAAGAAAGTAAAGCTGAATTTTATGTTTAAATGTATTTTAAGTATCCTATAAGATATACTATAAGGTCTAAAAAAAAAAAACTACAAACCTTACTTCTAAATTAAACAAGAATTTACTCTAATTCTAGGCAATATATGGTGATAATAAAATGTCAAATTTATTAAGCTACAATTATATGAGAATTCAATGACCAAATGTTTCTTTTTTGCTTTTTTTGGGGGGGGTGGGGGGCACACCCGGCAGTGCTCAGGGGTTACTCCTGGCTGGCTGCTCAGAAATAGCTCCTGGCAGGCACGGGGGACCATACAGGACACCGGGATTCGAACCAACCACCTTTGGTCCTAGACCAGCTGCTTGCAAGGCAAACACTGCTGTGCTATCTCTCCGGGCCCTCAATGACCAAATGTATACTAAAATCTAATTCTACCATACTATATTGTAACCACAACTAAGAAGTAAATGTAAGAAAATAAACTGTAAACCAACTCGTTATATAATAAGAAAGGATATACTAGCAATAAATGCTCCCAACAGTGAAATATATTTTTAAAAGTGTTGTAATTCTATGAGAAAGTTAATTGTATGCCAGAAAGTAGTACTAAGTCCTGTAGGATTTACAGAAATATCTATCTTAGGCTAAATGTTTTGTTGGCTACATTTTAAGTTACCCAAGAGTGGAAATTTAAGTGTTAACTAGCACAGGTATCCCCACTCAAAATATCAAGCTGGTACCTGTGACTATACTGATTTATGAAGGCCACAAATTCCTTGTGAGGAATTCTTAAGTGTTTGCAAGAACAAACTGGTGCCTATAGCTTTGAGTTCTTTTTGTTGTCTTGGTTTAGGGGCCACACTTGGCACAGCTCAGGTGTTATTCCTACCTCTGCTCTCAGGAATTACTTGTGGCAGTTCTGGGGGCCATATGGATGCCAGGGACCAAACCTGGATCAAGTATATACAAGTGCCCTACCGATTATTTCTAGCCTGATATCTTTGTGTATCAAGATAATAAAGGGGATTTGTGGTCACCAGTGTCTTATAATTGTTATATCATCTACATCTAGCTGACCCAGAATTCACAGTTGCTAGTGTCTTGCAGCTGAAGTGTCATTATAGTTCAACTAATCTGTACTAGTGACTGGTGATTGTAATCAAATGTACTCAATAAAAACTTTAAAATAACTGGGTACATTTGTATTTGCCACTAACAGGGCATCTCTTAGTGCTCTCTGCTAAGGACTCTGGGGATTACTGCACACTATATATGTCTTGGGCACTGCCAGTTCCCAGTCTCTTATTAACACAAAGTATGTGAGCATTAAGCTGAATCTCTGTGATGCCTTTATATAATTAATTGTTAAGTAATCTTCAAGAAAAATTGGAGATAATCTCTGGTGTACCCACAACTGGGGAAGCTTGCTTTAGTTCTGGGCCAGCTGGAGCTACAAATTTTTCGGTTCAAATTGCAACTATGAACTGTCTGGTGGGGCCCAGGCTGTGATCTCTCCAGATAGAGATGATGCTATACTCCATTGGGTAGGACCAAAGAAGCAATCCTATTGGATGGAACGCTGCTTGAGAATTGCTGTTCTCATCCTGAGCTAAAAATAGGCAACCCCTTTTTAAGTTTAACAAGTCCTGCGATCCTCTTCAACTCTGCTTGTCTGTGTACAAGCTAAAAGTCTATATAGAACCTTTGTACTCAGCACCCTAGCACAAATACCAGACCACGGCAGGAGTGATTGCCCTCTATGTTGAGCTCAAAGAGTGATGAACCTATTTTTGACTCAGTAAGCACTGCCATAAAGTTGAAAATCTTTGTGTTCAGCACCTAGCTACTTTAAATTAGTGCTTTTGACCAATTTGCCAATCATTTTATTCTTTTGGTCTTTATTTCTTCCTTTTTCGCACCCTGAAAGAAACATTCTTAAATCTAATCTATGTGCTGCAGTATTGAACCTCCGTAAGATGATGATTGTGTTCTCCGCTTAATTTTACCTGTAATCCCAATAATGTGTTCAGGTCAACTTTTATGCATTTTCAGGTTTGTTATTTTTGTCGATTAATGTTACCAGCTATAATTTATATACAAAAATGTTAGCATTCCTAAATTCAGTAAAAAAAAAATCTACACAATAGGGACATTCTACTTGCAAAGAGTGAGGAAACCTATAATACAGATACAAATTTTAAAACTCCCTATCTATCAAGAACATTAGTGGTAGAGAGGTAAAAAAATATAGGGAATAAAAATAAAAATTAGAAATATAAAGTACTTCCAGATATACTTCACAGTAGCAAAGAAAATCAGCATCTAATATTTTATCAAAGGTTTTCTGCGTATCTTAAAAAATATATATGTGAAAATCAATGAAGTCAACTAAGTATGGGTAGAAGATATACCATAGATGTTTCAGTGTTAAAAAGTATTCTGATTCTATTTTCATACCACATGATACCACACATAAACAAGTTTAAGGGGAATATCTAGAAAGAGAGTTTAGGGAGCAGAAAGATAGTAAACAAGAACTGACCATGAAAAGCTTTTAATGGCATGCTTAAATAGGTCACATTTTATCTTGAAGACAACAAATGTTTGACCTTAATGAACCTAAAGCAAGACAGAGTACAACTGAGCTTCAGACAGAACTCAGAGTTGAGAGCATTTTCACAAAGTAAAAGGAGAAAAGAAAGACAATTAATGACTTAAGTATACAAGGTTGAGTAGGATAACACAATTAGGAACTAGGATAACTCAATCTACCCAGGTCCAATCTGCAGCTACAGATATGTTTCCTCAATCACTAAGTCCAGAACTGGGGAGTAAGCTGTAAGCTAAGCCAAATTTTATCCCAGAAACAAAAACAAAACAGAAGTGAAATGACAGTAACTTTAAAATAAAGGCAAGAAAGCTAGAAGAGCAAGGAGTATGGAATAAAGACTAAAGGAGATCATTCTCTTTTCACCATACAGCACTGTTTCAAGAAGGCATGATAACAGATAAACCTTTGAAGAATTTACATATATAATCTTGTCAAGCTCTACAACTGCATTCTGGTTCCCAAATTAGATTCGTACATCTAAATGAAATTTTAATTTACATGCTAAAAACAGAATCCTTAAAAACAACATCTGGCTGGTTTTCCTAATCTATTTCTGCCAGATTCAATATTCAAAGAGTTGGAACACAGTGTTCTTCAAACCATGTCCTATGAAAGGTTACTTATGGTTCACATTAATCTCCCTCATAACTTACAAAGTATCTACTCTGTGCCAGGCAATTTGCTAAATATTGTCAATATACAGATAAATAAAAAAGATAAAAAGATACGTTTCAAGGAATACAAGTAAGCTAATATAATAAATAGTACTACACTTTCAAACATACAGGACAGAAACATAAAGAAATAATAAAACAACTATTAAAAAAGATGAGTGAAATAGGGGGCCAAAGAGATAGCATGGAGATAAGGTATTTGCCTTGCATGCAGAAGATTGGTGGTTCAAATCCCAGAATCCCATATGGTTCCTGAGCCTGTCAGGAGCAATTTCTGAGCATAGAGCCACGAGTAACCCCTGAGTGCTGCTGGGTGTGACCCAAAAACCAAAAAAAAAAAAAAAATGATGAGTGAAATCTAGAACATTTTTCTAGAGAAAACTGATACTTGAATTTTGATATAGTATTTGATTTTCTAATATTAATATTTAAAGCATCACACCTTACAGAAAACATGTATTAATAATATAGGAAAAGAGTAATGACTGTTTAATTCTTTTTTGTTTGTTTGTTTTTGATTTGGGGTCACACCTGGCAGCGCTCAGGGGTTACTCCTGGTTCTGCACTCAGAATTCTGCTCTTGGCAGGCTTGAGACCATTTGAGGTGCCAGGGATTGAACTTGGGTTCATCCCAGGTCAGCTGCGAGCAAGACAAATGCCTTACCACTGTGCTATTGTTCCAGCCCCAAATTGTTTAATTCTTATGAAATCTAAGAAGACACTAATGAAAAATAGTAATAAAGACAAAATCAACATCAATCACATCAGTGACACAGTAGATACTTTTAATTCTTAATATGTAAAGGAAAGCAAAAATTAAAAAGGTATATTATGAATAAAAATTTGAAGGATTAATATATAAAAGACTCCAAACATTAAAATTTCATATATATGATTGTAACAACTTATGCGTAATTAAACTCAGAATATTTTTTGAATCATCTATTAAAAATCACCCAACAAAAATATAAAATAACCTATCCTAGAAAAGCACTTTCCTTTCCAGAAGACACTTAAAACAGAGTAATTGATTATTTGCACATACATTAAAATGATCATTTTCATAGGAAAAATATTGGAAAGTTTGGAGCATTTTATTGGTAGTAAATTATAATAGCTTTATACATCAAATCATAAAACACAATAATAGTGAGAGACTTCAACAATGCCTTGTCACCACTTGACAGGTCAACCAGAGTGAAACCTAACAAGAATATACTAGCATTGAAATGAGCAATGGAAGAAATTGGCCTAGTAGATATATATATAGGGATCTCCAACCCCAGAAAACTGGATACACTTTCTCCAAATGGGTCATTCTCCAAAATAGACCACATGCTGGCCCACAAATTATACCTTCATAAAATAAAGAGGATAGAAATTGTACATTCTACTTACTCAGATCATAATGAACTGAAACTAGAAGTAAATAACAAGCAAACACAGGAAAAATTTTAACATCTAGAAATTAAACAGCTCACTACTGAACAACCAGTGGATCAAAGATAAAATCAGAGGAAAACAAAAAATTCCTAGAGACAAATGAGGATGAAGACACAAATTATCAGTATCTGTGGGACACACTTTTAAGTAAGACTAAGAGGAAAATTTATAACTTTATAAGCATTCATTGGGAAGAAAGAAGGGGCTTACATAAGTAAATAAATGACACAGCTTATAAAATTGGAAAATCATCAACAAAATGAACCAAATATATGAAGTTGGAAGGAAGTAAAAAAGCTTAGAGCAGAAATCAACGAATAGGAAATGTAAAAAATAAATCTGAAAGATCAATGAAAGCAAGAGTTGGTTCTTTGAAAAAATAAACAAGATCACTAGTAAAACAAATAATGGAAGAGAGAGAAAATTAATAAGCCAAATAATAAATGAAAAGGGGAAATTACTACAGATATAGAAATTTACAGGTAATCAGAGATTACTTTGAGAAACTATGCCACAAAACATGAGAACCTGGGGGAAAATAGATAAATTCTTGGACTCATAACTTCCCAAGGTTGAACCACAATGATCAAGGATATTAGAACAGACACATTATTATTGAGGAAATTAAAATGGTAAGCAAAATCTTCCCCAAAACAAAAGCAGATGAATTCACTAACAAATTCTTTTAAACCTTTCAAGAGGACATGCTGCATATACTTTTCAAGCCCTTCCAGGTAACTGAAGAAACAAAAACAATTCCAAATAGTTTTTGTGAGGATAACATCACCCAGATACCAAAAGCAGACAGAGATGTCACCAAAAAAGAGTACTACAGGCCAATATCCTTAGTGAACATGGATGCAAAGATACTCAAGAAAATCCTAGCAAAAAGCATAAACATCTCATCAAGAAAGTCATACACCATGACCAAGTAGTATTCATTTTGGAGATGCAAGGATGTCAACACATACAAAGCAATCAACGTAATAGAACACATCAAAAAAAATACCACCTGAGCATATCAATAGATTCAGAGAAAGCTTTTGATAAGCTCCAGCACCCACTCATAACAAAAACTCTCAATAAGATGGATATGGAAGGAACTTTTCTCAGTATAGTCAAGGCCATTCATCACAAGATCATGGCAAATATACTCAAAGGGGAAAAACTGAAAGCTTTTCCCACAAAAATGGCAAAAGGCAAGGCCACCCTCTCTCACCACTCCTATTAACATAGAGCTGGAAGTTTTTGCCATAGCAGTTAGGCAAGAAAAAGATATCGGGCATAGAAAAGGAAGAAGTCAAGCTCTCACTGTTTCCAGGTGACATTACTATACTTAAAAAATCCTAAGGACGGGCCCGGGAGATAGCATGGAGGTAAGGCATTTGCCTTTCATGCAAAAGGTCATTGGTTCGAATACTGGTGCCCCATATGGTTCCCCCGTGCCTGCCAGGAGCAATTTCTGAGCATGGAGCCAGGAGTAACCCCTGAGCACTGCCGGTGTGACCAAAAACCAAAAAAAAAAAAAAATCCTAAGGACTCTACCAACAAGCTCCTAGAAACAATATATTCATATAGCAAAGTGACAGGCTACAAAATTCACAAGCAAAAAACAATGGCCTTTTCATAAACAAATAATGATAGAGAATTAATAGACATTTAAAAAATAATCCCATTCAAAATAGCACTACAGACATTCATACCTTGGTGTCAAAATAACTAAAGAAATGAAGTACCTATACATAGAAAAATATAAAGCACTGCTCCAAGAAATAAAAAAAGACACAAGAAAATAGAGATATATACACTTCTCATGGATTAGGAGGACTGACATCATTAAAATGGCAACACTCCCCAAAGCATAGTACAGATTTAATGCACACCCTCTAAGGATACCCATGACATTCTTCAAAGAAGTGGATCAAACACTCCTGAAATTAATTTGGAACAATAAACACCCACGAATAGCTAGAGCAACCCTTGAGAAAAGGAATATGGGAGGCACCAAGTTTCTCAACTTTCAATTGTATTACAAAGAAATAGTCATTAAAACAGCAAGGCATTGGAATAAAGACAGATCCTCATATCAGACTTGAGTATTCAGAGAATGTTCCCCAGACATACAATTAACTAATCTTTGATAAAGGAAATGGAACAAGGAAAGCCGCTTCAACAAGTGATGTTGGGACATCAGATCAAGCCACTTGCAAAAAAGCCAACTCAGACCTCCACCTAACATCATGCACAAAGGTCAAATGCAAATAGATTAAAGACCTTGATATCATCATACTTGAAACCATAGGATATATAAACAACATGTAGGTAGAACATTGAGACTAATGGCATCTTCAAGAAGGAAACATCACTCTCAAAATAAGTGGAAGCGAAAAGAAATAGATGGCACTATGTTACACTGAGAAGCTTCTGCACCTCAAAGGAAATAGTGACTAGGAAAACAAAAGTCCCCCCACAGAATGAGAGAAACTATTCATGCAATATTCATCAGGTAAGGGGTTAATATCTAAGATATACAAAGGTACTGACAGAACTTAAACATTTTAATCTTAAAATGGTAATAATATTAAAGGTATTCAATAATGATATAAGGATAGTTTTGCATTGCATGAGTTATGGAAAATTACCACCAATTAATCCAAGAGTTTATTACTGTGAGTGAGACTGAGTGAGTGAGTGAGTGAGTGAGTGAGTGAGTGAGTGAGTGAGTGAGTGAGTGAGTGAATGAGTGCGTGAGTGAGTGAGTGAGTGAGTGAGTGAGTGAGTGAGTGAGTGAGTGAGTGAGCGAGCGAGCGGATTCCAGAAGTTGAGTTATGCCCAACTTTTTCACAGTCAAGGCCTGCTTATCTCCATATTCATGTTTCCCTCCTGAAAGTATTCAATATCTGCCTTTTCTCCTATTCACTGATGCAAGTTTGTTTCTTTAAAAATGTTTTAGGGGCCAGAGAGATAGCACAGCAGTAGGGCATTTGCAGGCAGCTGACCAGGGATGGACCTGGTTTGATTTCCAGCATCCTATGTGGTTCCCTGAGTTTGCTGTGACTAATTTCTGAGCACAAAGTCAGGAGTAATCCCTGAGCATTGCCAGGTGTGGCCCCAAAACCAATTAATAAATAAACTGCAAAAATAAATAAAAATTAAAAACATTTTAATGTTATAATGCTCTCATGTTTAGCATGAGTATATTAATCATATATAGAACAAATGCTATAAACATTCTTAAAATTAAAACATTGCAACATATAATTAGTTTTTCTTATACCCCCATATTATATAAAATGTATTCCCAATAGAATATATATGTTATAATTATGCAATAAATAATGAAGTGCTTTTTGTATGCATAAAAAGAATAGCCAATGGTTGTCTATCAAGGCAGACACTTATTAAATAATTCATGCAGCAATTGCTTTTAGTACAAGATACATTACAGACATTGATTCAACACTTGAACTAACATAAGAAACAAATTAAAGATCCCTGCTTTCATAGAAGTTATAATTTATTGGAGAAATATTTGATACACATATGACCCTGTGGCAGATATATTGCAATGATTCAACCAACATAATGTGCTCTTCCTCCCTGGTCATATAGTCTAATTTCATATCTCAATCTTTATTAGTTATGTACAGTCAGTAACTTAATTCTAGTTAGTTTAATTACAGAAAGAAGACAATGTCACTCTCAGAACTGTTTCTCAGAACAATTCTACATGTTTTTTTTCCTATCCACTAATAAAAATTGTCAGAGAAAATCCTAGTACATGAAAAACCATTTTAAAGAAGAGTTTTGCTTCCTGGATGACTATAGACCCCTCCAAATCAAAACTATAATCACTATGGAGCCAAAGAGGTAGCACTGCAGGGAAGGCTTTTTTTGCCTTACATATATAAGCAGTTGACTCAGGTTAGATTCCTGGCATCCCATATGATCCCCTGAGCCTGCCAGTAATGATTCCTGATTACAGAGGCAGGGGTGACTCCTGAGCACCACCAGGTGTGGTCCTAAAATTAAAAAAAAAACTATAATTACGATAAGAAACATTATTTTGAGTTAATAAAACAGACCTTATCTGTTATAAAAGCATTCTTTATATACACATATTTAGTATGATAAATGTAATGAAGAAAACAAAAATAATCAAATGGGATTGAGATGAAATGAGGTTTTATTTTAAATAAATTGGTAGTGAACTCTTTTTTTAAACCCTTAGTTTTTACTGCATTTATTTTTATAATTATAAATTTTTATTTTGACCATATTGACATATATCTTTCACAGTAATGTTTTAGGTACATATTAACATAGAATCAGGGGAATTCACATCACCAAATTTGCCCTCCCTCCACCCCCGTTCCCACCCTGCATCTCATATCCTCCACTCTTACCCCCCGGGCTGCTAGAATAAGTGGTACCCTCTGTGTCTAGCTTACTACTTAGTGAGCATATAACTGTTTGGTCCTGGTACTCTTCCTTATTTCCCCCTCTATTGAGAGGTGAAACTAGATGTTCAAGTTATGTGGCTTTGTTTACAGAAAAGAAAAGCAATAAATGAGGTAAAAATCAAAAAAGCCAAGAATGGGCAGAGACCTTCTAGAGGCTCTTAACCTCAGTTTGAGAGAGGAAAGGAAACAAGGAATTGAAACACCACAATACAAAAAGAGGTATCAAATAAGATATCCAGTGAGCACTACAGCAATAAAGACAAGCGCAGCATAACAGTCACAGCCCTGAAATATAAACATGGCAGAGCACAAAAAGGAAAATGAAAGAAAATGGAGACACCAACTCACCAACTTCAATATCCTCACCAAGATAAAAAAAAGTAAAAAAAAAAGTAAATAAATAGATAAATGAATAGAAAAGATTATTTTGTGCCTTTTTTTTTTCCTGAACAGGCACAGTAAATAATGGGGACATTAGAGAGGGAATTCCCTTGGCCTAAGAGATACAGGGTATCTTCACTCTTGAAGTATATTATCATGGGATTAACTATAGACCTCTTGCATATTCATTTATGCTCCCCTCAGTGCTTTCGTGGTGTATGGAAGACTTCTGCTCCTTCATGGGTGATAACTCAGACCTCTGTAACTAGAGATCTTGGTATCTTACAGGTCAAGGAATGGAGCTTATCCTGAAGTCTTTCTTTGTGTTTCTAGAAGTTCTGTTCCTTCAGTGTTGTTTTAATCCATCTTCTGTAATTGGTGGTGGTCTTGGTCATTGCGCTCATCCTAGAATGGAACCTGGGATAGAGTCTTTCGTTGTATTTCCAGTAACCTATTCAGTTGTGATTGTCTCAGTCAGACCTCTGAAATTAGAGATCTTGTCTGTTGTACAGATCGTAGACAATAGCCTAGTCTAAGGCTTGTTTTATCAGTCCCAGGATACATACTAACCGATCTTGGTTGTAAGAGTCAGTCATCTGTAGATAGCGATCTTGACTTTTTTTTTGGGGGGGGTCACACCCGGCAGTGCTCAGGGGTTACTCCTGGCTCCATGCTCAGAAATTGCTCCTGGCAGGCACGGGGGACCATATTGGGGCACCGGGATTCGAACCGATGACCTTTTGCATGAAAGGCAAACACCTTACCTCCATGCTATCTCCCGGCCCCGCGATCTGATCAAAGGGTGTCAATTCTTCTGATTTTGTCTTATCGTTGGCTGGTGTGGTAGGACAACCTGCTCTTAGGTCAAGTTGTTCCCATTTCCTCGTTGTCAGGCTATCATATTAGGGCTGACACATATTGGTGTCAGAGCAATATTAAGGATGTCCCGGAGGGAATTTGGTTCCTGGAGCTATTATGGAGAACTGTGTCATTTCTATGTCTGGGATCCAGGAGTCAAGGCTGGACGGTTGGTGTCTAGTCCCTGGGGTCTCTGCTGACTCATGCTGTGTGACCCTCCTTACCACCTCTCCTTAACATGGACTACTGCTTGATACTGGACTTAGTACAAAAGGATCCCCACTGCAAGAACTCTACCCAAGACCTCCCTGCCGCAAATCTTTTCTCAATCTCAAGAAGGCCAGGGCGTGTCATGGAAAGGCGCCCTGGAGCACACACCCCACAAGAGAATCTCAAAAGACATTGGGGAAGCCTATACCTTCATCATAAGTATAAGACCTATATAACACTAACTTGTAACCTGTTTTTCCCCAATTGTAAGGTAGTCTCCAGCATCACTTTGTTACTTCAATTACTTTTTTAATTCTTTTTTTTAAAGAAAAAACGTTTTTCTTTATATACATATGTGAGCAAATATATTGTTATTTTTGTCTTATTTCTGTTTTCTTCTCTTTCCACCCCCAAATGCACAGCAATATAAAATAACACCATTTCTTCCTGCAAAGACAGAAAAAAAAAGGGGGGGGGACTTATACATAAAAACAAGTTCTTATCTACTAGGGATAAGAACTCATAGTTTTTTACAAAACAGGGGCACCTCCCACCTTGAACATATGTCATGTGGACCCAACTTAGACCCCAGGGGACTAGATACCGATCGTCCAGTTTTGACTCCTGGTAGTGAAACCTTTTCTAAAGAAGCAACAATTTTTCTGGAAGATAAATAATAAAAAAGTGAAATTTTTCTACCTGAAAATTGGGAAGAACATCACTAGAAGAACATGGAACAAGTATTAAAGACAGTGAAGCAGAAATAAACTTGTAACAGAAAGAACAGGAATTAAAAATACTATCTCTGCATTTAATTCAGAGGTTTTTATTCAAAATATGAAAAAGCAAGTTGATTTCTCTTCTACAAAAATATCACTGAAATTAGGATATGTAAAGCAAGTTCTATTTCTTTTCCTATGTAACTGGTTCTAAAAACTGGGAAATTTTTGTGTCATCCATGAATATTGCACAATGTCTGGATATAATTTTCATTGTCACAAATATACAGTGTTTGCTTTTTCATAATTTCACAAGGTAAAGAACCTATAATGCATAGCATTATAAATCCAACTATTATAATTATCCAATGTAATAGTAATGAAGTGAAGATATAACCTAACCTAATAAAACAAGGCAAGCTTCTTAGAACTAATACACTTTGTAAATCAATACTGTAAACCATATTAACTAAACTATTAATAAAATTTAAATCCCTTGGTCCAGCACAATAGCACAGTTGGAAGGGGTTTGCCTTACATGCAGCTGACCTAGGCTTGATCCCCAGCATCCCATATGGTCTCCCAAGCCTGCCAAAATTAATTTCTGAACACAGAACCAGGAGTAACCCCTGAGATACTACCAGTGTGGCCCAAAAGCAAACAAACAAAAACATATTTTATTCAAAGAATAAGTTTTTGAATCTCAAACAGAAGAATTATAAAATCCCTCCTAATATACTTTATTTTCAACTTACTGATACATGGTTCCATAAATGCATGCCAAGAGCACCTAATATTACAGTAGCAAATGCATACCTTTCTTAAGTTTACCCCAAAAGTATTTTCCGGAGTATAAGATGACCCTTCAACTCCTGAAAAACTTCCTAAAAGTTTTAAAAGTAAGTTACTTCTTAAAAGTAAGAGGGAGCCATATCACTCATCCCAAAAGCTGGAATAAGTTTCAGCATGCTGTATACCAGCATATAAAACGACTCCCACTTCTAGGAAGTTTTTCATGGGTTGCAGGGTTGTCTTATATGCCGGAAAATATGGTAAGCAAAATCTCTCCTCCTAACACAGAAAGGGTTCACAAGGACAACTTGAAACTTTTTTTTAACTCACTACATTATAAACCTATGAATTTACTGTTAGTTTTTCCATAAGTAGTCTTTTCTATGACTTGCTAAATCTGATTAAAAATGTATTATCAGCTCCCAAATGGTTGTTATAAATTCCACACTGTAAGTGCAACCATTCCACTACTAACAAGTATGCTAAATTAGCAACTCAGATTGTTCATTATTTCTGTTACTTTTGATTTCTTGTCCAATATGTATTTTCATTTTCCTTTAATAAACTCCTTATGTTCTTTCATTAAATATTAGTGCTTCTTACAAGTCACTGTACTGTACTTACTTTGCTCACTAACTCCTTGACATCTGTGCTTACATCATAGTTAATCATTAACATCTTCATCAAAAAAAAAATGCCCTAACTAGTTTACAATGAAGATTTCAAAGCTTCATACTCTTTTCTCATAAAATACATTGTTAGAGCTCAATAAGCCACCTAAACACCAAATTACACCAGGTAATTAGATCTCTTGGCTGAAAACTCTCTGTAGTCTCAGAATGGGTGCAAACAGGTTCCCTACCTGTTGGCTAGGCTCCACAATT
The DNA here is from genome assembly GCA_004027635.1 of Crocidura indochinensis. NCBI lineage: Eukaryota > Metazoa > Chordata > Mammalia > Eulipotyphla > Soricidae > Crocidura > Crocidura indochinensis. Next base: position 15,241 of record PVKC010003726.1, read on the forward strand.
GCCACAACTGATCTCCTCCATGGTAAAAATGATTCCAGCTCCACAGCTCCTATAGTCTGCAGCTATGTATTTCAAAATACTTACAGACCAATAGGAGTGCAACAGATTTGATGAGAAAGTTGCATAGAAGGGAAATTCTCAGACATGAATTTTAAATGAGATTTGACAATTATCACAAAGAACTTTTAATTCTTCTATTTTATTATTATTATTCCATTTGCTTTCTTTGTTGTAACAAGAAATATGAAGTAAATATGTTATGAGTCTGTTAAAGTGGCAAGTTTGGAGGCTTGGAAGGAAAACTCAAGATATTGGTACGGAGAGGGTCATACTAGTGATGGGGTTGGTGTTGGAAGATTGTATTCCTGAAACAACTCTATTATGAACAATTTTGTAAACCGCAATGTTACAATGTTTTAAAAAGTCTGATCAGATAAACATAATAAACCAAGGGTACAGAGCTGAGTTCAGTTGTATTAGAACAATTATATGTTAATTTATTGCTAAGAAACTAAGAAAATTTAATAGAAAAAGAAAACAAATTCAACAAATGATGGTTTAAGAAACTGAATAGTCATAGGCAAAAAATACAGAAAAGTGAAATTGGACCATATGTGAAAATAAAATTTATTTTAAAACGTTAAAAAACCTTTAGGTAAGAATCCATAAAATATATATATAAAAAAAAACCATAAGTAACCTCCATTAAATTGACCTTAAGGTCTCTTCCTTTAGTCTTCTCTACTGGCAAAGAAAGCAAAAGTGAAAATAAATAAATGGGGCTAAATCAAACTAAATGGTCTTTATATAAAAAAAACTAGAACTGAAAATTTAATCCTATGGAATGGTATTAATACTTTTATTCCATATAGTTAATAAAGGGCTAATAATTTAAAAGATATTAAACACTCATATACAGTACTAAAACAATTTAATGGAGAAGGACAAAGAGATCACTCAAAGGGCTGAAACACATGTTTTGCGTGAAGGAAGCCCAGTTTTAATCCCATACCTCTTGATTTCCTGAGTACCACCAGGAGCAATCCCATAATTAATTTCCAAACACTGAGCCCAGAAAAATCCTCTGACACAAGGTTAAAAAGCATATATGTAGGAATAGAAGATGAGCAGGAACCTCCTTTAAAAAGGAATACACCTCCTTCTTAGCCTTCCCTCAGCCTCCTTCTGGGTTCCAGTGCCATCACTGTTCATCTGCCCTTTGGAACCAGCCAGGTTTGTGTTGAGAGGGAATAGGAAACTTCACACCTTGATCCCCTCCACCAAATGCAAACAGGGCTGTCCTTCGGGGTCTTTTCCCAGATTCCTTTCATGTACAGGCATCTTTGCTGAATCTTTGTTCCCTGGGAATAGGCAGATCTATGTCTGGGCAGAAAAGAGGGAGGATCATAATTGAAACCTCCTTCCTTCCCATCAGTCCTCATTTTCTCAAACTGAACTCATTTCAATTTATATCATAGACTTCCTGATAGATTGGATCTAGCACTTATTTCATCATACTCCAGCACTCCAAACCACTAAATGCAAAGATCAATGGGGAAGCTAAAGAAAACGTCTACTTTAGATGGGAGAGAAATCCTGGCAAATCTCCAAGTTCACCCAAAAGCTTGAACCTTATAGATGAGGACCTAAAATCAACACTTAATGGTTTGGCAATGGGAATCAAGGAGTCACTGGTCTATGAAATTAAGAAATCTATAGATAAACATTTCAATCAACTCAAAGTGGAACTCTTTCAGAAGATGAGAGAATCCATAAAAATGGAACTGAAGGGATTAAAAAACATGTTAGCAAGCCATAATAGTAGAATTGCACAGGTAGAGAATCTCATAGATGAACTTGAAGACGAATTACAAGCCAGCAGTGATAAAGAAGTCAAAAAGAAAGGAGAGACAAAATCCTGGATGAAAATGTAAGGTACTTACAAAGCAAAGAACAAATAAATAAGGACAAGAGAAAAAAATCTCTGAATTATAGGAATTCCAGAAGGGGAGAAAATGGGAATGGGGAAGAACAAGTGTTGAGGGAGATGATAGAAGAGAACTTCTTCACCCTTGGGAAAGAGGTTTCTCTACAAATCTAAGAGGAAAATAAGAGTACCAAATAAAATAGACCATAACAGAACAACACCAAGACATTTAGTAATCCAAATGGCAAAAAACAAAGAGGGTGATTGACTCTTTAAAGCAGTAAGGAAGAAAAATCCCTAAAGTATAAAGGAAACAACATAAGAATCTAACTAGATCTTCCATTTGAAACAATCCAGACAAGAAAAGAATGGAATGACATATTTAAACTACTGAATGAAAGAAACTTTCAACCTACAGTCTGCTACCCAGTAAAACTCTCATTTACATGGGAGGGAAGTTTAAAAACATTCTCAAATAAAAAAAGAACTCAAAATATTTGTACTAACCAATCCTATCCTAAATTAGCTCCTCAAATAGCAATTACACAAATCAAGTCCCCAATTGTAACAACTACCCTACACAATATAATTGCACTGCAGCCATTCAATCAATAATTTCTTTAAATGTTAGTGAATTGAACTCTCCTGTCAAGAATGAATACAACTGTTTAGATTGAGCAGGTGTCCAATCAACTGTTCTTTACAGATGTCTATAATAATGTTTTAATGCTTTTATCCACAGAAACAGGTGCAAAATGCATCTGGAGGACATGGACTCTCACTATATGCTCACTATAAGTAGTTACAATGTCTTAGTTTTACTGTTTGGAATAACTACTTGCTCTCTTATCCACAGTGGTACTTGGAGATATAGATAGGTCACCCCAGTTCCACATTGAATGCTATACTATATTAGACTAAGAATACAGGGCTCTTTATAATATCACAACATAAATTCTAATCTATTCATTTTCTACTGGAATATGCCTGCTAATATAATCTAATGCTTATGTCCACAGATAGCAAAGGAATATGCAACTGCATGCCATGAACTTCTGCTACAAAGCTCATTCATTGAATGTTATTGTAATCTGTTTTCAATTGTAGGTAGTTTACCATTATACCCTAATGGTCATAATTTTAGATTGCTTTTATGAAAGGAACCAGGATGCTCAAAACCCACTGATGATATTTCATGGCATAGACTCCTCTTACAGTTTTCATTACCATATCACTTAGTTTTCTAAACTTGAAATTTATGATTGTTTTTAAAAATGTTCTATATGCAATCTAACCCATGAAGCCTTTCTTCAGTAAAGTTTACCCTCACCAATATATATATGTGCATGACTATATATGTGCATGAGTGTATGAGTAGGCCACCTCAATGTCTAATTTCCATCTGTATATATACATAATATGTCTACATTGTATATATATGTATATATATTATACATTGTATATTATATATGTATTATTATATATATGTATACATTGTATACTGTCCTTCCCCATTATATATAACTTCTCCTTCCCCTCTTAGCTTACCACCTTAAAAATTCTTTTCTAGCCCTTTCACTCTCACCCTCACTGTTATTTATTTAATGTTATTATTTAATCTTTTTACCCTCAGTTTTTAACTCCTTGTGAAGCAAAATGTTCCCACCTTAGCCAGCTGCCAACCAGCTCCCAAAGTGAAAAGATTCTCAGACCAAGAAGAAGCTGCAACAGCTTGAGAGCTGATTTGCTCTCAGCGGCTCCTCTTCCCCCATCTCCCTTTGTTGTGAACTGTTATCATTATCAGATTCACTTTCTGAGAAGTTCCCAGCTTGAGGACATTTATTGATATGTGATGACTGCTGGAATTCATATTTTAGACTCCACGAGACCAAATCACAGGCTGAAGCTGTTCTCCAGATTTTATTTCCTCCCCCAGACTATTTCAAAAGACTTAAAGGGGACATGTTGATCTCCTTTGAATATGTCTTTAGTATTTCCTTAATAATTGTCTATCTTTTATCTTGTCTATCTTCTATGTAGCAGCAATCACCCTCATTTGTTTGGATCTATTTAGTAGATCCAAACTAGTGTTCTGAGTTCATGTTAGGACCAGTTTATAGGGATTATTTGTTTAGCTTGTTATTTTTACCACCATTTGCACCAGTAGTTCAATGTGGCATTGTTCCTTTTTGCATAGGCACATTAAAAGGGGGAAATCTTATGTATGCAAACAAGTCCTTATATAATAGAGATAGGAACACATCAATTTTATATTGCAGTGGGACTTTACACCCCGAAACTTGTCATAGTGACTTGGCTTAAGCATCAGAAGATTGGACATTGACCATTCATCCCTGAGCCTTGGACTTATTTATGAAAACAGCATGGTTTTCTACACCAGAATCAGGAATCAGACTTCCACCAGAGAGAAGGCCTTACTGCTGCCCTTGCATTGACTTACTGTAGAGTGGGTTCATATGACACCCTGACAACTTGGTAACAGCAACAACCTGCTTTCAGGGCAAGGTTTTCTGCATTGCCATCTAATGTTGAAATGAAAGCAGAAGATCCTCCACATCACCCTGATTTCAAAACAGGATCTGTATACAAAAACCAGGATCTCTAACTACAGAAACTTGACAGTGCAGACTGTGATTATAAAGAGCTTTAACTGGGACCACAAATAAAGTCTTTGGGGTTAAACAACTTAGTATGCCTGGAGTTGGTCTTATGCCAAAATACTTTATGAATAAGGTCCCTCAGTTTTTAGGCCGAAGATTTTTCCTTTCTATTTTCCCCATATTTTTCTGTGCTATGCAAACAACAACAACTGCCACACGTACCATTTTTATTGTATTTTTAATCTCTGATCCTTTAAAAAAAGAGCTTAATCAACCTTCTGCTTTTGTATTAATGACTTTATTGGAGATATACTAATATTCACAAATATAATTGCTCCTGAACATTTTCTTCTTTCTTTTTTTTTATTTTTTAGTTTTTCTTTTGATTTTTTCAAAATCTTTGCTTTTCCTTATCTTGAAACAAATGTATTATGATCAGTTATGTCAACTATGTGATGCATTTTCTTTAGATAAAAAAATTAAAAAGACATACAGATAGTAAGTAGGCATATTTTTAAAAAATGACATAAAGTACTCATCATTATCCGGGAAATCTAAAGCATAAAGACAATGAGATATACTACCTGACACTAATAAAATGTTTATATCAAAATGATCAGTAATAAATTATAGTAAGGTTTATATCAAGATGACATAGATCAGGAAGTTGAGAATGTGGTATAAAAGGAACCCTCATCTAGTGCTAGTTATAATGTCATCTGGTTCAGTTACTATGGAAAAATAGTACATTAAAAATTATTGTTTTAATGGAACTTACCATAGGACCTAAAAATTCTCCCTTTTGACATTAAACCTAACACTAAAACACTAAATCGGAAAAAAAAATTAACACACAGCAATATTCACTGGAGCACTGCTTACAATGTTCAATATATGGAAACAACCCAAATGTACTATAAAATAGTAAACAAAGAAACATTGGTAGATTTACACAGCGGAGTGCTACTCAGATCTGAGGGGGGGGGGGATTGCATATTTCCACTTGCTACATCTTGGATGGAATAGAATATCACATTAAACAAAGTAAATCAAATAGGGTATCACATTAAACAAAGTAAATCAAAAGGAGAGATTTAAATACTTGATGATCTTATTTATATGTGGTATATCAAGAAACAAGACAAGAAAACAGCATTAAATAATAATAAACCCTTTGGTTTTGATTGCAGAACTAAGTTCGCCTAGTAATAAGGGAAAGAAAAGGAATGGGAAAAATAAGGTCAAATAAGTGACAATAAGGACAGTCATAGAGGGTTTTTGTACTTGGGTAGTAATGTTTGTATATCAAATATATAAACATTAACACCATTGTAACCAAGTTATCTAAACCATAAAACAATGTGTATCAATATTATTTTCCTAAATTTTTGCTTAAATTTTTCATATTTATTTCATTCATCTCATTCCTTCCATTATTTCCAGTTTATTACATTATGCACACTTATTTGCTGATTACTCCTTTTCTCTTCCTGTCACTTTTCCCACTACTTACAGTTTTTTTCTAATATCTCAAAATGTTTAACATGAGATAGGTAGATCAAGAATTTGTGTTATATATACATACTAGAATACTATGTGCTAGTATCTCAAAAAATCATGCAATTTGAAACATGAATGGAACCAGAGGATATTATGTTACCTGAAGCCAGTCAGAAATAAAAGGATATAGATTGATCTCTCTCATATGTTGGACTTGATGATAAACAGTAATGTAGTAACAAAACCCCAAAAACAACACAACAGAACTACTGATTCACAAAATTAAATTGGTGGGTGATAAAATAGAGGGGGAATTGGGGTTCTTGGGGAAGAAGATCACACTAGTAATGTGTGTGGCATTGGAATTATCTACATGAAAACTATCATTAACAGTATTGTGATGGGCAGAAAGATAGCATAGTGGGTAAGGCACTTTCCTTGTACTTATCCAATTCCTAGCACCCTATATGGCCCCAAAAGACTACCTACCACGAGTGATTCCTGAGCACAAAAGTAGGAGTAAGTCCTAAAAAAATCACTGGATGTGTCCACCAAATAAACAAAAATTTAGTATGTAAGATATAGAATTATTTAAGTTTTTTAAACACAAAAATAAAATCACTCATGGGAGATAAAAACTAAAAATACTCAAAGAATATAGTAGAACTGTTCATCTTTAGATCCCTGAAGGGAAAAAATAAGCTTAAAAATCAAAACAAAAAACCTACTAAGACATATATAATGTCTTCTCCTTTGTTACCTATGTCTTTGAGTGTAATTGAGAGCAGAAGCATGTTAAATAGAAAATACCCCAACAGAAAAAACACTTAGACCCATGTTTCCACTATGTCACTTATTGTGGAATTTTAAAAATGTATGCCTTTAAAGAAGCTTAGCTTAGCTTCATTACCCATAAAATATGTAACATAGAATTAAATGGCCTCTGAATAATGTTTGCCTTAAACTCACAATAACTAGTTTTAAATTTTTATTTAAGTAAAGAGGACTTGCTATACATCCTGGTTTTGTTTAATCAGTTTGGTAGATAGAAAGGGTATAATAAATATTATCTGAAAAACTGAAGACAGAAAATGAATCCGATAAATAACCAATAACCTTGCCAACTCAAATGATGCTATGTTAAATCATGGTGAACCACTCACATATTGGTCCTAACTGCAAAAGCCAGCATCTGCTAATGTCAAAAGATTTTATAAATTCAGGAATCATAAGCGATTTTCATATTTCCAACAATGTCCCTGTACCTGACATTCAGCAAATATCACACTACATAACACAAGCCACATTTTCATTCCTAGAGAACAGAGCAGAGTAGATAAAAGGATAAAACAGAAGACCTGAAAGTACGTGTCAGAATGTGTTTGTAATATCCTGGGCAAATTCTCTAATTCAACAGACTAAAAATATCATCATACTTCCCAGAGACAATTATCTTATACATATATCATCAAAGCCTGGCAACTGCTCTATAAGCACACATGCTAGATTATCCTCTGTAGTAACTTCAACTATAGTTCAAACCTGAAGAGGCCCTAAAAGTATTGATACTTTTCTTTAAAAGTCTTGCTGTTTTTCTTGTTTTTTTTTCTAGCTATCATTTATATGAGACTTATTAACAAAATACAAAAAAATTTATTTTAGAGTTCAGGTGATCTATAATCAACTCTCTACTTTTACCATATTTTAACTCTTTGACCTTTAGAAACTTATATCAACTCTAAGTCACAGTTTCTGCAAAGTGTAAAATGATAAATACTTCATAGTTTTGCATAAATTTAAAAGATAATGGTAGAAATATGCATAAAAGAAACTTGAAAACAATTCTCCCTTATAGGTGGCCACCTATTATTATTACTCTTGTAGTAATTCTTTTATCATCAAATTTAATTTATTGAAGAAAAAGCATAAATAAATCAGAGAGCTGTGGAAAGTAAAATAGGTAGGCTATAATAATATACAGTTAGAAACAGAGATATATAAGTATGATGATATCAGATCAGAATTCCAGGAAAAGCACATAGATTCTAAAGAGATATACTCCGTAGTTTCAAGCTCTGAGTGTTATTCCATACAGTAAGAACAAATTCTTCTCATTGCTGACATTTCAAAGGATAATTTTCAAGGTTAAAAGTATGAGGAAAGAAAATAAACACACCCAGTAATGAAACTTTAATTGCAAAAATTCAATTAATTATAGCTCGGTGTATACACACACGTATGTCCACACTTCTTTATTGACTTCTTTTCCTATTCCCCCTCTACTTGATCCTTATGTATTTGAGTTCTTGAACTTCTCTTAAATTTACTATGAATTATAATTATGCATGGGTATAACTCACAAACAAATGGTCAAGGGTCAACAATTAACAGTGTGTGGGAAAGATTTATTTACATTTTCAGCAGCAATATTATAGAACTCATACTTTAAAAAGAGAAATATGTATTTAAAAATACTAGAACCGGTCATGGAACTGACTTAAACTTTGAGCTATTCCTGGCTCCTGGCTCTCTGCTCTGGAGACCATTGGAGATGCTGAAGATAATGAGACCTGGGTGGACTGCATAAAGGCAAGTGCCCTGACTCCCGTACTCTCTCAGATGTTTTTTTAATTAATTTATTTTTCTTTATTTACATGCTCTAAGGTAGGAGATAAAGTATAGTGGGTCATTTTGTTTAAGAATGAATACTAGGGGTCGAAGAGATAGCATGGAGGTAGGACATTTGCCTTGCATGGAGAAAGACAGTGGTTCGAATCCCAGCATCCCATATGATCCTCCGTGCCTGCCAGGAGTGATTTCTGAGTGCAGAGCCAGAAGTAATCCCTGAGTGCTGTCAGATGTGACCCAAAAACTGAAAAGAAAATTGAAGAATAAATCTCTCTTTTTTTATGGAGAACAGTTGGCTTGGGCGAGAAAAGTACAAATAGTAAGTCAGTTATTAACCCAACCTTTTCTACAGGATAGAGAAAACAGAGCAGAGGAGAAATAACCTAACTTGTGTTTAAGATGTCAACTCAACCTTAATACAAACATTAAGCATGCCTGGCTACTCGGCACATCTCAGTTCTCTGGTGAAAGACAAAGATTTGTTATTATCAGGTTTGTTTCAAATATTTTGTGGTCTCCTGAAGTTTTTGTTTGAGAGACTGAAGACTCAGAGACTTGGAGTTGGGCAGGAAGGCTCCTCTACCTTGATCTGGATGTTTAACTCTGCCATGTTCACCATACCATGTCTAGTCAGTATCTACATCTGCACTCCTCAGCTGAAATCCTGACTAACAGCTTGGTAATTTGAGTTTCCAAACACATGATGCTCTGGTTCTTGAGGCTACCCCGAAATGTCTCATCATTTTGGGGAGCCCCATCTACCCTACAGAAGAAGTTTCCTATTATTTTCTTCTTAATTAATGTCTTTATACAATTTGATTACAAACATGACTGTAGTTGGGTTTTAGTCTATATAAAGAACACCCCCCTTCACCAGTGCAACATTCCCATAACCAATGCCCGGATTTTCCCACCTCCCTAGCCCTCCACCTTAATTTGATACAGACGTTCTACTTCCCTCATTCATTCACATTGTTATTTGTCAGTGTAGTTATTTTTCTAACTGCACTCACCACTCTGTGGTGAGATTCATATCATGAGATGGACCTTCTAGTCTTCATCTCTATTGTCTCTGAGAATTATTACAAAAAATGTCTTTTATTTTTCTTAAAACCCTTAGATGAGTGAGATTATCTGTGTCTATCTCTCTCCATCTCACCTATTTTACTCAGCATAATAGATTCCATGTATAGAAAGTTTTCATGACTTCATCTCTTCTGGCAGCTGCATAATATTCCATTGTGTATATGTACCACAGTTTCTTTATCTATTCATCTCTTGAGGGGCATCTTGGTTGTTTCCAAAGTCTGGCTATTGTAAATAGCACTGCAATGAATATTGGTGTTAAGAACGGATTTTTGAATTATATTTTTGTGTTCCTAGAGTATATCCCTAGGATTGGTACAGCTGGATCATATAGGAGTTTAATTTCCAGTTTTTTGAGGAATCTCCATATTGTTTTCATAGAGGCTGGACTAGACAGCATTTCCACCAACAGTGAAAGAGAGTTCCTTTCTCTCCACATCACCTCCAGCACTATTATTCTTGTTCTTTGTGATATGTGTCAGTCTCTGTGGTATAAAATGATACCTCATTGTTGTTTTGATTTTCATCTTCCTGATGATTAGTGGTGTGGAGCATTTTTTCATGTGCCTTTTGGCCATTTGTATTTCTTCTTTGAGGAAGTTTCTATTCATTTCTCCTCCCAATTTTTTGATAGGATTAAATTCTTTTTTCTTCTAAATTTGTCAGTGCCTTGTATATTTTGGATATTAAACCCTTATCTGATGGGTATTGGGTGAATGATTTCTCCCATTCAGTGGGTGGCTCTTAAACCAGATTATCATATCAATACATGTAGAGAAAGCATTTGATAAGGTCCAACACCAATTTTTTGATTAAAAAACAACTCGCAACAATATAGGAATGAAAGAAACCTTTCTCAATATACTTAAAACCATCTACCACAAACCAATAGCAAATATTATCCTCAATGGAGAAAAACTGAAAGCTTTTCCTCTAAATTCTTGTACAAGACAAGGCTATCCTCTGTCACAATTCCCATTCAACACAGTACTGGAAGTCCTTGCTATAGCGATTAGACAAGAAAAAGATATCAAGGGCATCCAGATAGGAAAGGAAGAAGTCAAGCTCTCACTCTTTGCAGATGATATGATACTATATTTAGAAAACTCTAAAGACTACCAAAAAGCTTTTAGTAATAATAAACTCATATAGAATGTGATAGGCTACGAAATTAACACGCAAAAATCAATGGCATTTTTATACAATTATAGAGAACAAATGGACATTAAGAAAACAACCCTGTTAGCATCACATTAGTGTCACACAAACTCAAATATTTTGAAGTCAACTTGATTAAAGACATGAAGATCCTATACAAAGAAAACTATAAACCCTGCTCCAAAAAATAAGAGAGGACACACGGAAATAGAAACATATACTGCTAGTGAATTGGCAGGATTAACATAATCAAAATGGCGATACTCCCCAAAACATTGTACAGATTTAATGTGATCCCTCTACAGATACCCATGATATTCTTCAAAAAAGTGGATAAAACTCTTCTGAAATTCATTTGGAACAATAAACACCCATGAATAGCTAAAGCAATCCTTGGGATAAAGAATATGGGAGGCATTACTTTCCCCAATTTTAAACTGTATTACAAAGCAATAGTTATCAAAACATCAGGGTATTGCAATAAAGACAGATCCTCAGATCAGTGGAATAGACTTGAGTATTCAGAGAATGTTCCCCAGATATACAATCATTTAATTTTTGATAAAGGGGTAAGAAACCCTAAATGGAGCAAAGAAAGCCTCTTCAACAAGTGGTGTTGACACAACTGGTTAGCCACTTGCGAAAAAAAGCGAACTCAGACCCCCAGCTAATACCATGTATGAAGGTAAATCCAAATGGATTAAAGATCTTGATATCAGACCGGATACCATAAGGTATATAGAACAATACGTAGGTAAAAGACTCCATGAAACTACAACTAAAGGCATCTTCAGGGAGGAAACAGCACTCTCCAAACTAGTGGAAGTAGATATAAACAAATGGGAATATATTAAGCTGAGAAGTTTCTGCACCTCAAAGGAAGCTTCCTAGTCTTATGTAGGTCTGACCAAACTGCCCTATTGATAACATAGAACGAGTTTGACCAGCATGAAAATCTACATGTGCTTAGTAATGTTCCACTAAAAATTTTGCATTTATATGAGGAGAATCTGTTAATAAGACAAAATATTCATGCAACCAAACATGCTATATTAAAAAGCATGGTTTGTAACCATGGTGCCTAAATAAAGAATTAATAAAATAAATAAATAAATAATATAAATAAATACTAGAGCATGGTAAATAAGAGCAAGTTTGAAAACTCAGGGTATTGGTACCTCAGTTTTGTTAATTCTTCAAATTTCTCAATTCGGAATTAAAAGATAAAGGAAGAAGCCAAAAAGTTAGTTTATTCTGTCTTAGATACAATGAAAAGATTTTCATATATTATTTAAACCTAAATCATTTCTATTAGCACTATTTATATAGAAATTTTAAGTCTTAGAACATCTAGAAATACTGGCAGCAGGCCTCTACTTGAATTAGAAGACCCATTTTTCACCCAGGTCAGTGCACCCTGAGAAGAGCATTGACTCTCATTTTGCTCTGTGGCCACGCATTTCTTCTAGTCAATGAAGCTCAAATAATATGCACAAAAAATAAATAAGTAAATCACCACATTTCAAGTCACAATGAGGAAAGCAATACAGAACACCTTCACATTTAGTGAATGAAAAGGGGAGCTATGAAGACTCAACTAGAATCAGCCACCTATTTGGCCCCTCATAAAGACTTTAGAGAGAAAATGCTGAGGACATTCAAGGAACTCAAAGAGACCATGAATTCAAAAGCAAATAAGATTCAAGATGTTATGAGAGTAGAAGTGAGAAAACTTAAAAGAGAAATGTTAAAAATGAAAAACCTGGGAAGTAAGTAAAAATAAAAAAAAGAAAAAAAGAAACTGAATGGAAGAGGAGAAAAATAGATGTGAACTAACAAGGACAGGTGTCAAGGAATTTCAGGTATATTAGTGGTGTTAAGAAAGGACAAAACTAAATATCCAAACCACGAAGTCAACAACAATAAAATCAAGAGACCCTAACTTTAAAAAACGGACTTAAAAAGATATCTATCTGATGGTAGGCTGGAGTGGGGGATATAGGAGGCAAGGTATGGACACTGAGAACATTGCTGGAGGGAAGTTGACACTGATATGGTATGGTACTTGTTTGGAGAGTGCGGTTTCCTCCTTGAAGGTGCCTTTAGTCTCAATGTCATGGAGTGTTTTATATATATACCTTATGGTATCAGGTCTGATATCAAGGTCTTTTATCCATTTGGATTTTACCTTCATACATGATGTTAGCTGGGGGTCTAATTTGAATTTTTTGCAAGTGGCTAGCCAGTTGTGCCAACACAACTTGTTGAAGAGGCTTTCTTTGCTACATTTAGGATTTCTTGCTCCTTTATAAAAAAAAAATAGGTGATTGTATGTCTGGGAACATTCTCTGAGTATTCAAGCCTATTCCACTGATCTGAGGGTCTGTCTTTATTCCAATACCATGCTATTTTGATAACTATTGCTTTGTAATACAGTTTGGAAAAATTATGCCTCCCATATTCTTTTTCCCAATGATTGCTTTAGCTATTCGAGGTTGTTTATTGTTCCAAATGAATTTCAACAGTGTTTGATCCACTTCTTTGAAGAATTTCATGGGTATCTTTAGAGGGATTGCATTAAATCTGTACAATGCTTTGGGGAGTATTGCCATTTTAATTATGTTAATCCTGCCAATCCATGACCAGGGTATGTGTTTCCATTTCTGTGTGACCTCTCTTAGTTTTTGGAGCAGAGTTTTATAGTTTTCTTTGTATAGGTCCTTTGACATATTTAGTCAAGTTGACTCCAAGAAATTTCAGTTTGTGTTGCTCTAATATGAATGGGTTTGTTTCCTTAATGTCCATTTCTTCCCTGTTATTATTGGTGTATAAAAAGCCATTGATTTTTGTGTGTTAATTTTGTAGCCTGCCACATTGCTATACGAGTCTACTGTTTCTAGAAGCTTTTTTGTAGATTATTTAGGGTTTTCTAAGTAGAGTATCATGTCATCTGCAAACAGTGAGAGCTTGACTTCTTCCTATCCTATCTGTATTTCCTTGATTTCTTTTTCTTGCCTAATTGTTATAGCAAGTACTTCCAGTGCTATGTTGAATAGGAGTAGTGAGAGAGGACAGCCTTGTCTTGTGCCAAAATTTAGAGGAAAGGCTATTAGTTTTTCTCCATTGAGGATAATATTTGCTATTGGCTTGTGGTAGATGTCCTTAACTATATTGAGAAAAGATCCTTCCATTCCTATCTTGCTGAGAGTTTTGATGAAGAATGGGTGTTGGACCTTATCAAATGCTTTCTCTGTGTCTACTGATATGATCATGTGATTTTTATTTTTCTTTTTGTTGATGTTGTATATTATGATGATAGATTTATGGATGTTCAACCATCCTTGTATTCCTGGGATCAAACCTACTTGATCAGAGTGGATGATCTTCTTAATGAGTCATTGAATCCTATTTGTTGAGTATCTTTGCATCTGCCTTCATTAGTGATATTGGTTTGTAATTTTCTTTTTTGGTAGCATCTATGTCTAGTTTTAGTATCAAGGTGATGTTGGTTTCACAAAAGCTATTTGGAAGTGTTCCTGTTTTTTCGATTTCATGAAAGAGTCTTGCCAGGATTGGTAGTAGTTCCTCTTGAAAGGTTTGAAAGAATTCATTAGTGAATCCATCTGGGCCTGGGCTTTTGTTTTTGGGCAGGCATTTAGAATTTCCTCAATAGTGATGGGGGTGTTTAGATATGCTACATCTTCTTTATTCAACTGTGAAAGGTTATAAGAGTCCAAGAATTTATCCATTTCTTCCAGGTTCTCATTTTTAGTGACATAGAGTTTCTCAAAGTAGTTTCTGATTACCCTTTGAATCTCTGCAATATCGGTAGTGATCTCCCCTTTTTTATTTTTAATACAAGTTATAAAGTTTCTCTCTCTCCCTTTCTTTGTGAGTTTTGCCAGTGGTCTAGCAATCTTGTTTATTTTTTGGAAAAAACAACTTCTACTTTCGTTGATATTTCGGATTGTTTTTTGGGTTTCCACTACTTTCTGCTCTCAGCTTGTTATTTCCTTCTGCCTCCCTATTTTTGGGTTCTTTTGTTGAGCACTTTCCAATTCTATGAGCTGTGTCATTAAGTTATTCGGGTATGCCCCCTTCTTCCTTCCTTATATGTGCTTGCAAAGCTTTAAATTTTACTCTCAGGACCGCTGTTGCTGTGTCACATAGATTCTGATAGTTTGTGTCTTCATTATCTTTTGTTTCCAGGAGAGTTTTGATTTCCTCTTTGATTTCATCTCAGACCCACTGGTTGTTCATTAGCAGGGTGTTTAATTTCCAATTGCTAAAGTTTTTCTTCTGTGTCACTTTGTAGTTCACATATAATTTCAGAGCTTTGTGGTCAGTGAAAGTAC
>PVKC010003727.1:0-38015 GCA_004027635.1 Crocidura indochinensis
AAAAAAAAAAAAACACCCAATATCCACTCCTCCTTATGACAACAGAATAAATACAATTTGCTCCTGTGTGTGGCCAAAAGGTATATACAGAAAGATTTATATGTGCCAAGAAACAGGATCTTTGATCCAAGTACACAGTGTGCTTCTGTAAATAGGAAAATTAGTATATTCTGTCGAGACAGCTCACATATGACAGTGATAGAGGGGTTGTAGAGCAGTCACAGTGAAAGGCGGCCTTGTTTCTAAAGGCTGTGGCTATACAGCCAAAGGGAGCGCAGCCAGCTACATAGGGGTCAAAAGCATCGAAGAGTTCTCTGGCAACTGGGAATCAAAGGCTACACACACAGTTGGCCGGCCTGCCTTCCCTGTCTAGGCAATAAGCATAAAGAGAAGGCTGCACTCTCGGTGCCTAACGGACACTGACATCCTCTGACTCCTTCCATCTCTTTTCATACTACTGCCACGGTGGCCCCACACACATTCCAAGAGAACCAAGAATTCTTTGACTGCCTCCTTAGTCATCACCTCCCTAATTTTTTCCCTAATTCCTGCACTGTTGATCTAGGCCTTTCTAGGTCAGACACCTGACCATGGAAAATGTCTTTAAAAGCAGGAATTTATATACACAATGGAAAACTATACAGTCATAAGGAAGGCAAATCATGCAATTTGCCTCAACATGGAGTGGATGGGACTGACTCCAGGATGTCATATTAAGTGCTCTAAATCAGAAGAACAAAATCAAGTAACCAACACTGTCACTAATCTCTGGTATACAGAATAACTTGTTAAAGGAATAGAAGGTATCAAATGTGGGAAGATCATTAGATTAGCTAAACAAGGGGCCAGAGTACAGTGGGTAGGGGCTACTGTCTTGCACACAGCCAATCAGGTATCCCATATGGTTTCCCATATGGTCACTGAGCTCTTCCAAGAATGATCCCGAGGCACAGAGCAAAGAGCAAAATCTTGAGCACTACCGCATGTAGCCCAAAACAAACAAACAAACAAAAAACTAATTTTTAAACTATTTAAAAAGATTAGAGAAACAAAAATATCAGCAAGGAGAGAACTGCTTGAGTTAAGCAAGAAGGAACTGTTGTGGAGGGAAAGGGGACCTTGGAATTTTCTGTGATATAAAGTTATTTGTGCTATTTAAACCACTAGATTCAATACTACTATAGGCAGGAACCCAAACCACAACAATTAAACTTAAAATATGTCATCAAAGAAACAGTCTGGGGGTGATAAAAGAAATCTGGGATCACTGACACATGGATACACAAAATGATGTTGAGATTGGAATTGCGACATCATAGACCTGAAAGTCTACTGTCAACCAGTCTTAAAAAATAATTTTTGATAAAATAAAAAATAAGGGGCCCGAGAGATAGCATGGAGGTAAGGCATTTGCCTTTCATGCAGAAGGTCAGTGGTTCGAATCCCGACATCCCATATGGCTCCCTGAGCCTGCCAGGAGCGATTTCTGAGTGTAAAGCCAGGAGCAACCCTTGAGCGCTGCCAGGAGTAACCCAAAAATATAATAAAATAAAATATTTTCTAGGATATAACATTCTGTGTTACACAAATTTGTCCTCCTTTCTTCTTTAATTCACCTACCACTACACCAATTCAAATGAGCTCCAGCCCCACTAAATAGCTTATTTTTCATCCCCTGAACCCAGCTCCAATACATGCCCCCTGCAATGTGGTCATTGTCAGACACTAGGCAACTCCTGGTACAGGACACTATGTTTGCAACCAGACTCAGTGCCTCTGCCTTCTGTTTGTTAGTCTGCTGTGCATCAAAACTTAGCCTCACTGTAATTTCAGTAATATTGGACATCACCTTATTTAACCATGATACTAGTAAGCCACAAGGAGGGTCTGTAGGATTCAGAGGTGGCATGCCCTAGTAGGGACAGTGCCTGCTCCTCCAGCTGATCTTGTAGATCCCTTAGAACCCCGAAACTTTGTTGGATCTCTCCTTTCTCAGGTTTCCAGTTTATATCTGTTTTGACATTATCTTTATATTTTAACTCTCCTACTTCTTTTCATCATGCATAAATTTGCTTTAAAGTAATCATACAGGATGGGTTGCCAGAGAGAAAGGTGCTTGTGATCAACTCAGTTTTGGTTCCTGAACACAGAGCATTGAGCATCAGCAAACAGACAAACAAAAACAACAAATGTTGGATACATCTTCAACTTTTGTTTGGGTGAAAGAGATTTTTAGGGTTCAGAGATTAAAAGAGAGTTTCAATCCCTGGTACCACTGAGTAACATCCCTGGGGGCCCACAAACACTACTGGGTAGAACCCCAGAATCCCTTAAACACTTCCATGGTGGTCTGGGTAATCCCAGGGCCTGAGCCGTAGTACATCCTCAGACCCTTGTCATGAAATGCCAGCAGCTCCACTCTATGATTTACAATGGGCCACTGACAAGTGTGTGAGAGCACCACCAAAAGGAGTACAGTCCCTGGTTAACAGCCTAACTACAAATATGGTCTAATGCCATGGCGAAAAGAATGACCACTGGCGAGCATGTGTGTGTGAACACCAGAGCTACCATTGTGAGTGTCACAATCACAATTTGTGCAGGTCAAACAAGAGCAGTGCAGGCCCACATGCAGCATCACCCCTCCAAGTGTGCAAGCGCCACTACCTGGTAGTGAGCACAGCTAGAAGGTACCAGCAACTCGGTAATGCGACCCTGGCTACTGCAGGAACACCAGCAACAAGGGAAGGGAAAGGGGAGGAGGATAAGAAAATAAAATCAAGTAAATTTTTTTAAACGAGATGACAGAAGGAGAAGGCACCTCTGGAAAGTCAAACAGGAGTCGGGACCATAAATCCTAAAAGACTCTGTAGTCACGTGGGTCTTGAACCAGGCCTTGATGAAGTTGAGATCTGGAGAGACAAACCTAACAGGAAATGGCATTCCAGACAAAGAAACAGCATGAGGGAAACACAAGTGTTGAGTCAAGAAGTAAAACTGGCTGACAGCTGCAAGGGTCAAAAATCTCACATGCCAACGGGGGCCAGCAGAGATTGAGAGCAGAGAAGAGGATCCTGAAAGTGGTAGCTCAATTCCAATGAAGGGCTTCTGGCCACTATCTCTGTGCCATGAGCAGCAGGACATGCTGCCTCTTTGGAGTCAGACTGGGTCCCCAGAACTCCAAGTTTGATGCAGTTGCTTGCTATTCAGCTGCAAATGAATGTTTCCCCAGACAGAGAACTTAGTGTTGCAATGCTCCCAATTTTCCCAGGATCTTAATGCAAAGCCTTATTTCTCTATTGTTGTCGGCAGCAAGTTCATACCAAGTAATGTTTTATCTATTACATATACATAGAAAACTGACTCTTGCTTCAGATTCTGCATGCAAGATTAGCCTGACAACTGTATTAAAGTATCTAAAAATTTTCCAACATATTTCCACATACACCAAGCAAAACTGCATCTGTGATACTACAACCCAGGTGCTCAGATGGTAATGTGGCCCAGAATACCCATGTGGGGGAGGAATTTCTGACCATGTTTCATTCAAGATGCTATAAGCAGCTGCCACAAGTATTTCTGCTATTTGCATCTCAGCATAGATAACTAGGAGGCAGGTGAAAGCCTAAAAGGGATTATTATCTGGAGAAAGAGTGACTGCTGACAGGCATGATGCATGTTAGGAATGGGTTTTCACAGGTCAAAGGGAAGGGAGTTGCTGACTACACAGAGGAGTGAAAATACTGCTAACAGGGTATATCCTTAGACCTTGTGAAACCAATTTTCAGAGCAATTATATGATCTCTAATAAAACTGTGTATTTTTAACCCAGCAATCCAGCTACTTAATATGAAGAAAAAAAATAACAATTACAGATAGCACAGTGAGTAGGGTGCTTGCTTGTATACAACTAACCAGAGTTCAATCCCTGACACTCTATGTAGTCACCTGAGTAACTCTGAGTTACACAAGTAACCAATGAATATAGAATCAGGAATAATCCTCAAAAGTTGAATTTCCTAGTATATGTAGAAGAAAGCATACTTAATAGTGGAATTTCTTGTACTAAAAATAAATACAATAAAATAGGGTGGGGGCAAGTTTGCATGATTCAAAATTTTTTTTTTGTTTTTTTGTTTATTGGGGGGATCACATCCAGTGGCACTAGGGGGTTACTTCTGGCTCTGTGCTATCTCTCTGGCCCCCTCAA
This sequence comes from Crocidura indochinensis, assembly GCA_004027635.1. Classification (NCBI taxonomy): domain Eukaryota; kingdom Metazoa; phylum Chordata; class Mammalia; order Eulipotyphla; family Soricidae; genus Crocidura; species Crocidura indochinensis. The sequence continues at coordinate 4,211 of PVKC010003727.1, forward strand.
AATTTTTTTGTAAATCTAGCAAGGGCCCAAGTATAAGTGAAATCTCTAACACCAGATGTCATGTACAAAGTCACAAGGAAACAGCATATAGAATCTTTATGTAGTATATATAGTATGTAGTTCACCTGTCAGGACAGAGAGCAGATATTTTCTTGAATTTATAAAATAAACTGTGACTTCTCTTGAAGGACATGTTGGTATGCTAATGCATAGTAAAATTTGGTGAAATATTTTATTTTTTTTAAATGAAGGAAATATGTTGTTGGTTGAGTTGCCAAGCCTGGCCTGCCTCAAATAACCACAATATCTACTAATAGTTATGAAAAGGCACATGACTTATGGATAAAATAAAAGTGACAGATTGATTCAGTGCTTGACTAGAGAGTAACAGAATTGATATTTCAGTGTTCAGAGCTATCTTAAAATATATTTGAAGTATGTTGTGAAAGACAGCAATCCCTTAGGCCTCCAATAATAGACTGGGATCTGAGACAGCAGTTCCTTGCCAGAAGCAACCTCTTTGCCCCATGGCAATGATCCAGACAATCCAGAATCACTAAGATCATTGAGGAGTCCAACCAAAGTCAAAGTCTGAGCATCAGGCAAGTGACGTCCAATGAATGCCCTGGACTAGTGTTCTCTTGGGAAAAAGAAAATGAGAAGGAAATAATTGTGCATCAATGTTCAGGAACAGCAATTAACTGGGAAGACTACAGCAATAGCCCTGGAAATGAAAAACTGAAAATGAATTAGAAAAAAATTGTATGCTTTTTTTTTTCTTTTTAAATAACATCTTTATTTAAGCACCATGATTACAAACATGATGTAGTCGGTGTCAGTCATAAAAAGTCATAAAAAGGAATACCCCATTCATCAATGCACCATTCCTACCACCAATGCCCCCATTTGCCTTCCCCCACACACAATTCTTATGCTTAAACACTTTAAATACTTAAATTTAAATAATTAAAATCTGGAAATGGAAGACACTGGAAATGAATTAGAGAAATTCATATGCTTAAATACTTTAAATACTTACACTTAAATACTTAAATTCTTATGCTTTGTGGATAATGGAATTAAAAAAGAAGAAACAAAAAGAATGAAATAACTTGGCAAGGATTATATAGGATGTGGTTGAAAATCTAAAAACAATTCTTCACAGAGGCTTTCTTCACCATGGTTCTCCTAGAAAAACCCAGTAAATTTTCTGTACTGCAAGAAAATGCAAGTTGAAATCAATAGGTTAATACTCAACCCTTCCCTGAGCTTTCCTGGGCTCTCTTTGGTCAGGTGGCATACCCAAAACAGAAAAACTAGTTTGCGATTTCACTTGCAGGTCAATCTAAAATGTCATATTTACATCATCAAAACAATCCTTCCGTAATTTGGTCTGAGTCCCAGTTTGGTTTAATTTTTCTCAGGAGAAACTCTCAAAACTTTGCTGGCCAAATTGAAATGTGCTTCAGAATGCCCAGAAACATGTACAGGGCAGCCAACATCCAGCCTACCTATTTCCCAAATGGATAAAATGATACTGCCTCAGGGCCCAAAAGATAGTACAGATAGAGCAGTGCAGTTGCCTTTTACACTGCCAAGCTACAGAAGTCTAATTCCCAATATTTAAATGGTGTCTTAAGTCCAGGTGGTCCCTGAGCATAAAGTCAAGGGTAAACCCTAAACACCAGGCAAGAGAGATAGTACAAAAGGACAGGCATTTGCCTTGCATGTGGCCAATCCAGGTTCAATCCCCAGCACCTGTTATGTCCCCCCTAGAACTCAAGTAGTAGTGATTCTGTGAGGGGCTGGCATGGGTATTTGAGGGTAAGACCAACAAACAAAACAATCCTGACCACCACCAGGTGTGCCCTCCCCCAAAAAATAGCCAGTGTTGGATGAATAAGGAAATATGGAAAGACACACATTACTATTTAAATGATGGAAACTGTATCTTAATAGGTGTAAAATAGAAGTCAGCACTTCCATAATTCTTTCAGGGCAGACAATGGACAGCCACTTTGTTCTACCTATGTTGTGTCAATGGCAGCATTGCCCCTAGTATGGAACTACCACATTCAACAAGCAGGGCTGCATACGGTGGTGTCTGATGTTCTTGGATTAAGATACTATGGGGCTCACAGGGTTTATATTCAGGCACAATTCTAGCCTTCTGGTAAGAGATACATGATTTGAAGTGAGGCAATGGCATGGCCTACGCAGAAAGAACAGATGAAACAAGCTAACATGCCCAGCAATGCCACACCTGAACTAAATGCATCATCCCAGTTGGCTAGTAATTCCTAGGAGACTTACTGCAGATTTTCTTGATGAGCACAGGAAAACATAAGCAGGCAAAGTGATGCTAGAGGTTAGAGAGAATCAGAGGTCACCTTCTTCCAACTGAAATCCACTATCCTGATCCAGATTCATCTTCCTGGAGCAGAGTTCTGACCATAGTACTTGATGACCATACTACTAAATTCTCCTAACAGGACACTGAAGTATCCTATCCCATGCCCCAAGTCACTTCCAGCTCAGGCCCTCATTTGTAGGAGTACTTGAAGCCCAAAGGGGTTCTTAGATTGCTCCCTGCAAGCTGCAAATTATCACATACTTTAATGACCCAATTATCACACACTTTAGGAGAATGCTAAAAGTTTCTTCAACTGACCAAGTTGCAGTTTCTCAATTTTATCATTTTACTTCTTTTACGCAGCCTTTCTCACCCAGCTTTCCAGCTTGTTTTATTTTTTCTTTTAAAAGTACAATAGGGGCAACTTTTCAGTCTTCTGGAGCCTTGTCACTTCCAGGGCGTCTTCAGAGTCAAGTGTCAGTGGAAACAGTGGGGCAGGCTTCCATATCTGGCCCTTCTAAGGCTCCTGCAAGCTGTAGCAGGAGAACACATGACTGGGAGGTGACCAAGGGGACTGCTAGAGCCACTAGGCAGAACTCAGCTAACCAGAGCAAGCAGCAGGGCCCAGAGCCTAGATAGTCAAGATAGAATTGTGATGGAGATTGGCCCATGCGCCACAGCTCCAACAACAGGAACTACAACAACAGGGGTAGTCATTGGCATGGCCCCATAAATAATCTATGGGCTTTTTCCTCTTCACCCCAGGAGCAGTTTTCTCACCATTCTAACAGTGTCGCTACACACATCACAAATGTGTGTATAGCAGTCAGGAGATCTAACAGTGACACCCTGGAGAGTGGATATGTGTGCCCCCCACACACACACAGATATGGGTGTCTTGGGGTCCTGACCATGTCTAGTACTTTTCCCACCCTTGACCACTGAAATGAAAGGTTGACAGAGAGGTATGAACGGCAGGGAAGACTGTGACGATGAGTCCATACAGCAGACACTGGGGAATCATGTAGGCAGCTTAGATTTGGGACACTCCATGCTCATTTTCCTTCACTCCTTTGACTTCAGTTTCATGAGCTCTAGAGTGGGGAGTAGCACATATAGGCATGGCAGGTTCTCAAGACCAGTCTGGCAGCAAGCATCTGGGGTTGCCCTTCCAACACAATGCTTCTTGGCTAGTACCACAATCAGGAAAAGTGTTCATGTCTTCTCTAACCCTGACTTAGAGGATTCATGAAGGATATAGTACAGTGTCTTCTGAAAAAACTTTCTGCCTCAAAAAGTGACAAAAGCCACTCTACAAAACTGCTTTGCTGGGGCCAGAGCCATAGCACAATGTAGGGTGTTTGCCTTGCAGGCGCAGTCTGATTCCCCTGGCGGACCATATGGTCCCCCAAGCCAGGAGCAATTTCTGAATGCATAGCCAGGAGTAGCCTCTGAGTGTCACCAGGTGTGCCCCCCCCCCCAAAAAAAATAACAAACCAAACTCCTTTGCTTACCACTCACCTGCCTTTTTTGTCAAGGGAAGACATGATAAGAGCAAGAGTGTACCATAAAAGTGCAGAAGAAAATGCAAGACATGAAGAATAAGGAGGGCAGTTAGGGTAGAAAAAGAACAATTATAGCAATGGTAGTTGGAATTGATCAGTCTGGATAAGAAATGAGTGCTGAAAGAGAATAAAGTTACCTGTATGGTACCCTTTCAGTAAAAATCGTGCAAGCCAGTGTCAAAAAGGAGGGGGGTCAGAAAGAGAGAATAGGGGCACAAAATGCCTATCCTTAGAGATAAACTGGGATAGGTAGAAGGAAAACTGAGGACATTGGTGTTGGGGAAAGTGCACTGGTGAAGGGTGGTGATAATCAAACTCTATGACAGAAACTCAATTGAACAACTTTTATACCCACAGTGCTTAAAGAAATTTTAAAATAATAAAAAATACAAGTAATAAAAAAAGAGAGAGACTAAAAGAGAAATGTCTGTCCTAGAGGGAGGCTGGGGGAAAGGAGAATGCAGGAGGGAAGGCCAGGTGGGAGGGCAGGAAGCAAACTGAAGAGATTGTGACACTGGTCAGAGGACAGGTGCTTGATATTTTATGACTGAAACTCAATCATGAACAACTTTGTAACTATCTAATAGTGATTCAAAATAAATTTTAAAATATATATAAAAAATTTTGTTTTGGTTTTTTTTTTTTGGGGGGGGGGTTCACACCCGGCAGTACTCAGAAGTCATTCTGGCTCTAGGCTCAGAAATCGCTCTTGGCAGGCTCAGTGGACCATATGTAATGCTGGGGTTCAAACCACTGTCCTTCTGCATGCAAGGCAAATACCCTACCTCCATGCTATCTCTCAAGCCCAAATTATAAAAATTTTAATAAAAAAAAAAAGGCGGAGGGAGCAGGAAAGCAACACAACCTCTGAGAAACACCTGGCTGTAGAGTCTGCCCTGGAAACTGCATTGTTTTATGTGATATACTAGAAGAATGAGTGTCTATCTGCATGGCTCTCTCCCTCCAGTCAAGCACTCAGACATGTTTCTAGTAGCTTCTTCACTCAGACCATCCCCCTGTAAGAGTTAGGTCTTTTCACAGTCTCCAGGTGCTTGCTTCTCAGGCTTGATCATTCTTGAAAGCAAAGAGCTAACCACTACATCAGCACTCAGAGATAGATCTCAGAAGACTTAGTGGATATCAGCAAGGAAACAATTTAGCACCTAGTGCATCTTGGGGATTTTAAACACCATCAAAATTAAGCATGCCTCTCAATGCCAGAGGCATGAAGTGGGGGTGGTGGAGAAAGCATATTCTGGAAAAAAACAGAGTCACTGTTTTGCTACTTGGGGGAACTCCTCTATGTAAAGTTCCCTCCCCCAAACACAATACATCAGTAAGAACATATGAGAGAGAAGTATCCTCAGCATTCTAGTGTGGACCTCTGTTAACTCCAAGTCAGGTTCACAAACCAGAATTATTAACATCGCTTAGGAGCTCCTAAGAAATGCAGATCTTGGATCCTATGCCAGAACAACTGAATACGATCAGTATTGTAGCAAGATCCTGCAGTTTCACGACACTGTGAAGTCAAAGCAAAGAAACTATTCAAGAGAACTGCGTTACCAGTCGGTGTCCAGACGAGACTCAGGACAACTGCTAGACCTGACAGGATGGCCAGCTCTGTGGCTTCCCTTGTCCAGTGCTCAGATGTAGATAATCATGGTAATGAAAAAGTGGCAGGAAAAAGATACTCATGCATACACATTCAAGTATTTTACAGCACAATGAGTGCTGTAAGAAGTCACATCCCACACCAAATCTGGAATTCACCAAGGTGTTTTACGTGTCAAGGCGAACACATTCATCATAGGGTACACCTCTATGGGAATGTTCTGCTTTGTACAGAATCTTTTTTTAATGCATGAAAATTATATATAATCACAATACTTATTACTAGTCCCATCTGTACAAGCTGCTCACAGTAGGTGCCAGGGCAAAGTGGAGACAGGTTGGGAGTAAGCAGCTGTGTTGGTGCAGATATTTATAACACTACTCCTTTCTCACTCTGTGAAAGGCTGAAAGGCAAGTCATCACACTTGCTATTTATTATACTACTCGAGTGGCAAGCTTTAGTTCACTCTTTTTTTAAGCAAGTTCATTAAAATTGCTCATGCCTTACCTACTATGAGGAGTCAGGAGCGTCCCCAGAGGAAGCAGACAGAACCAAAGAGTATTCTCTGAAATCCTATCATTCCACCTAATCTTTCCTCTATCTGGTTAAGTTTTTCAATTCTTTCTGTTCCTTCTTGCTCAATGACCCGGTTTGATTTTATAGCATGCACGCACGCCCATCATAGTGCCAGTGCATGCATGGTGACAATTATGATTGGTCTTCTGAATCCTGGTCCTTGGATGCTACTTTTTTTGCTGCTTTGAGCAAATCCCTATAGTCTCATCTATTACTGAGGGAAAGGTGACTAGGACCTTCTCTGACACCTAGAGAAGAATAATTTCTTTTCTGAAAAAGCATTTTCAGAATCCAACGAATAAAGAAATCAAAACACCCTTTCCTTATTTCCAAACATTTAGTTTCAGCTTTCAAAAGAAAATAAAAACAAACGATACCTTCCCCTGACTTAAACCTCTCACAGGCAGACTCTAGAAATTGCTACTTTATATTAAAAGTGCTTTATTATCACTTACAGAACTTGTCGTCTTTTTCTAATGGAATCAACAGCAAATCACAAAAACTCAAAAATTTTTTTTTTTTTTGGTTTTTGGGCCACACCCAGTGACGTTCAGGGGTTACTCCTGGCTATTCGCTCAGAAGTCGCTCCTGGCAGGCACGGGGGACCATATGTGGAACCGGGGGATCGAACCGCAGTCCGTCCTAGGTTAGCGCAGGCACCTTATCTCCAGCGCCACCGCCCAGCCCCCTTTTTTTAATTTTTAAATCAATAAGAACACACTTGGTAAAACTGCAAGTTATGCAGAAAAATAAAAAAGTTATGCAAGCTGCAGCTTCCTCCCCAATTCTTCAATCACTCTCACAATCAAGAAGTTTATGAGGGCCAAAGATAGAAGAACAGGTGGTGGCTGATGTCACTTCGCAAAGGGCTCACAGCTCAGTTGACTAATGCAGTTTAGCAAGACACAACGTGCAGAAGAGCAAAACTGTGAGATTGAAGCAAATTCCCAAGAATCTAATCTATCACCTGTCATAGAACCTTCCCCAAAGCAGGTGAGTTTCCAGTGAGAAGCTGAGCCAGGTGCCACACCTGGAGGGGCAGCAGTGAAAAAGGAGAAGTAGGTGGTAAACTGGAGTAGCAGTTCCAGGCCTGCTATGCTGGTGGTGCCAGGTCGGAGAGCCAGCTTCCTCCAATTCACAGATAGATAAAACCCAAGAGCATACTAATAACCAACTTCTAATAAATATGGTTATTGCCATGAACCAAGGAAAAATCCTTGGTTCACTGATAATCCCTGAATCGGAAACCAGTTTTTGAACTCTGGCTAACAAGTGTATGTCAGAAGAAATATTTTTAAAGATACCTGACTTAAATGTCCCCTACAATCACAAGACATACGTCTTATGAGGAACCTGTCACAGGACTAAGAATAGCAATTAGTAATAGAGGCTAATAGAAGACCCAATGTTTTGACATAAGATAAACCATAGGAACCTTCCTTACCCAGAGCCTCGGGGCAGCTGAACTGTCCAAAGACACAAAGAAGTCTGCAGTGGGGAAGGGGGTCCAAAAGACTAGGAACTTAGCTAGATAAAAGAGCTGATCAGTCAATAAAACCTTGAGAATGACCTTAATCAAGCCCACAATCACGGAACAATAATCCCCATCCACTTCTCCATCTGTAAAATCTACTCTGCTGAATTAACAGTTGTAAGGAGTACACTAGGTAAGCAAATAATGCAGGTATTATGGTATAATTCATCTCCCAAGCAAATGGAAAGGAGGCGGAGGGACCAGGCACTTACTGTCAATGGGGCTCTTGGCTGGCCATATCTGCAAAGTTAGGCAGGCACAAGCAACTTAGATCAAATATTAATAACTCTAAATTTCCTATGCAATATTCATTCCCCTGCAGGTGATCTTTTTCATACAAATCTCTCCTCAACTAGCTCCACTTTCAAATTTCTCTATTAAAACCAGAACCACCCATCTGTACACTTTGAAGAGATGGTCCCTAAGGGAAATGACTAAAATAGCTCGATTTCAGTTGCCACAAGAATTTTAAGTAATATTTTACATCACTTCCACAAATTTGAAAAGAATTAGTTAGGATAAACACAATCTTTTAAAAATCTACAGAATTTTAAATCAGAAATATAAAAAATTTTTCATTTAAATCTACTAACACTGAATAATCACTAAAAGGGAAGATCATAAGTTAACCTTTGTTGATCAGTATTTTTTTAGTTTAGATTTAGGAAAGAATCTTACGTTCATTAATTCACTTAATAACTCTTGACCAAACTCTTACTAAGTCCCATTTCCAGTTCTAAACACAAAAAAAGAAACCCCACCTTTGAACATGGTCTTAAAGTGGGGTAGAGGAATAGAAAGGAAAATTAAAAAGAGATAATAAAAATGTTACTAAGGGCTCAACAGTGTTCACACAGGCTTTGACTGCAGAAGGCCTGGCTTACAAATCTGACACTTTATAGCTCCACCAGGAGCAGCCAAAAAGTAGTCTGGAATAGCTTCAAAGCTCTTAATATGCAGCCCTAAAACAAAAAGTATATAATTTTAATATTCTCAGGCTTTAGTGTGCATCCGATTCACTAGAGGGCTTCTGTTGGGATTCACCTCCAAAGCTGAACAAGTCAGGAATGAGAGAATGCAAAAACCGTGCCTACCATATGATAGTCATGGAAGCCTCAATGATAAGACATTTGATGTGAAAAGATCAGAAGGAGGGAGTGAAAAAGCGGTATTCCACAAAGTGGTCACAGTCAACGCCAAGACATGAGGCAGTGTATACATAGCAAGGAAGCACTGTAACTGGTGTGGAATAAAGGAACAGCAGTGGGTAAGGTCAAGTATCATGACAAGACAGACCTTGTGGACCCAGCAGACAGCCAGGATGGTACTGACTTCACTCTGAAATGGGAAGGGACAGGATGGATTCAGCAAAGACATGATGCAAGACTGGTTAAAAAGAATTACCCTGCATAACTTGTAGAGAGCTAAGCACTGGAGAGGACAGAGGAAGGAAATATTTTAAGAGGCTGCTATAATAATAACCCAGACAAGCCTGGGAAGAGCCAGAGATGTAGTGTGAAGTGGTTAACAACAGAGTTCACTGGCCAATGAGACAGGACAGAGTACAAAAAAGGAGCAAAGAATGAAGAGATGCCAGGTTTCCAACATATTCACAAGAAAAGAACTGGAAAAGGTAAGGAGAGGGGATAGTTTGCAAGGTTCAATAGTTAAATAATTTGAGTCTTTTTGTATTGAAATCACACAATTTTTATACTAGTTTTACACTAAATTTGAGCGCCCCAGACTTTCATTTTACAAGAAATACAATTTATGGTCAAAGAACTTGGATGGGTGTACACAATAAATTAGTGGCCCAGGAGAAAGATATCTTTGGCTCCTGAACATCAAGAATCCTAGTAAGTGCCACATTCTTTTCCACAGAGAAAAAGACATATTATCTCTTCAAATTTTCTGAAACTCTCTAATCTAGGTATGATTATTGCTGCAGTTTATATGATTAAGAATTCCTATTCCAAATCACTCCTATTTACAATACATGTTTAAGATTTATCCTAGGACAAGCTATTAAGCTAGGCCTACTGCAGTTTAATGAGATTCTAAAGTATATGCATTTGCCTCCAAGTACACACTGTAATTAACTTGGAGAGTTCACTGCTGAATGTCAGTTTCACCAGAACTGTCAACTTCAAGATCATACACACAATGACTCCATTGCTTAGCAAGTTCAGAGGACTGTGCCCAGAACACAGTAAACATGCTGCTCCATAAATAAACCGACAACTAAACACTTAAGATGAATTGAATCAAAACACTTTAGTTTTCCTTTTCACAGGGAAGAACTTCTATTTCTTTTAAAGTAAATAGTGGTTCTGGAAATCAGAGAGATAAATTAAAAAGAAAATGATGAAGCAAAAGAACGAATTTAAACAGTTCTACTCTTAAAGCTAAAGATTGCTTTTTTCCCCAGACCTCAACATTTTCTGGTAATAAACAACTGAAATTAATAATGTCACTGTTACTTTTTCATCTAATCAACTATAGTCATGGAACCTGGTTAGCACCTTTTCTCTCCTAGTTTTACCTGGACACAGAGCGTCACTTTCAAAGCTTTAGGAAAATGAAAGAGAAATCTTTGTTAATTATTTTATTAATGTATTAATAATGAAAATATTAATAAGTAAAATTAATGCCTGTTATTAATAATGAGGTCTAAAGGAAGAAAGTAGGAGAGGAAGGGAAAGAGAAATTGGTGGCAGTGGAGGAGGAATAGTGGGAGAAAGAGAAGACAGAGGCTCATCTGCCCCATGTTCTCCCAGATACTTCTTGAAATTCAACCCTGCACCTCATCCAGCTAAATGTGCACAGCTGAGGGAAAAAATACACCAGAGGAAGAGAGCAAAGTGAATTTTCTCTGTGGGATTTACCCTATAGAACTTTAAGTTGTTGCTTAAACAACTGCTAGCAGCTGTTAAAAGATAGGAAGCTGCTTAACCCATCCTGCTCACCCCAGAGTATTTCTCACCAATGGTACAGATGGAATGGAAAACTAAGTTTAAAGAATTGACTGAATTCTTGGTTCATGAGAGGTTTTACCAACTGTTTGTCATTTAAGATCATTTGCCTTGATCTTAAAAATCTTAAAAAAAATGTAGCAAATTAACTTGCTGTCCTTATTTAAAGAACAAAACAGATGAAAATTTTGACATTACTATTAAACCATAATTTAAGCATAAATTTTCTGAAACTCAAACCGTATGAATTGGTTCACAAAGCACTATATGTGCTCAAAGATTTCCATTTGCAATTGCAGTCATTATTTTATCTCATTGGTCATAGCAATCATCTCATTGCTGAGAAAGCGAAAATCAAAGATAAAAATATTTGTTTTGTTTTTGAAAGCCACACCACGCAATTCTCAGGGCTTATTCCAGGCTCTGCACTCCAGGATCACTCTTAGACTCAGGACACAGGACAATTACCTGGGTTCGATCACATCTAGGGCAGCTCATGTACAAGACAAATGGTGCCTAACCTGCTCTTTTAACTCTCCAATCTCTAAAACTAACACTACAAATAAATAGATAAATATTTTCAGGGACCAAAAAGATAACTGAACAGGCTGAGTGCACCTTTTGCATACAGGAGGCTCGGGTTTGATCCCTAGTATTCTACGGTGCCCTGAGTACCCCAAGTACAGAGATCAGGAGTAGCACCTAAAGATAGGCAGATTTTTAGATATAGCTTTTAGAAAAAGCTAAAAAAAAAAAAAAAGAAAAAAATTTAAAGAAGCTATTTTCAGGGGCCCGGGACACAGCATGGAGGTAAGGCGTTTGCCTTTCATGCAAAAGGTCATCGGTTCGAATCCCGGTGCCCCATATGGTCCCCTGTGCCTGCCAGGAGCAATTTCTGAGCATGGAGCCAGGAGTAACCCATGAGCACTGCCGGATGTGACCAAAAACAAAAACAAAAACAAACAAAAAAAGAAGCTAATTTCAGCCTTATAAATATATGCACTAGTAATCATGCCTAAATATTTTAAATACTTTCCACCCCTCTCTGTTCAGGACATATCTTTATTTCTTTAATCTTTTACTTGTGCCTTCACGGGCATCTTCCACTCGACAGGCTTCTGCACTTGCAGAACCTTCCAGGACAGGTGTCTGATATGCCTGCATTTCAGGCACAAAGCCCAACAAATAGTTCATGAGCCAGGCCATGTGGCAGGCACTGGATCGGGGTATTAACGAGAGCCACAGGGAGTTTCTACTGCTGGGAGATCCTCAGGAGGAAAGAGAGGTACACAGAGACCCCGAAACCATTCCATGTAATCTGTAATAGTGTGTTTGTTTTGGTTTTTGGGTCACACCCGGCAGCGCTCAGGGACTACTCCTGGCTCTATGCTCAGAAATCACACCCGGCAGGCCCAGGGGGCCATATGGGATGCCAGAATTCAAACCACCGACCTTCTGTATGCAAGGCAAACGCCCTACCACTGTGCTATCTCTCCAGCCCCTGTAATAGTGTGTTAAGCACACTTTCAAACCACTGGGCTATGATGATTATTAATCCACTTGGGGTAGTTATGATAGAGAAAAAGATGGGGAAAGTTCCTCAGAGAAATATCATCCTAAATGGAAGAATGAAGGAGAAATGAGTTAATATTACAAAAAAAAAAAAGTAAGTAGTAAATAAGTAAATGAAAGGTTTTCCCATGTACCAGGGAGCTGAGACTTTATTCCATCAGCATCTTCTTTATGTCTTATACAAGGAAAAAACAGTTAGTTAGATGTGAATAATAAACCAGGTTTATTCTTATAATGTTGGAGAAGTTGAAGTTGATGAAGTCAAGAAGAGAGAAAAATGTTCCATGGGAAGGATAGGTGAGTTGCATACAGCCTCTACTTCTGGTCACCTCCTGGTGAGCTTGCAACACCCTCAGTAAAGGGTGTTGTATTCAAAGGAAAGACAAGTAATTTCTACAATGGAATGATGCACTCCTTTAATCCTTCTATTTCCCCTGCACAGATGAGGAAACTACAGTGCAGAGAGATTAAGTAGCTTGACAAAGCAGTGTGGCCTTAGTCTATACTCTGGACCAAGGCACTCATAAACCCAAGAACATCATCATTTACTGACTCCAAGTGCAAGAAGTGGGGGTGGGGGTTCAGGAGGAGCACACAGAATGTGGCTTGGAGCAGCAGCCTCTTTTCTCTTCGGTACAAAAAGTACTCTGTCACGTTCCACCTATGGAGACAGAGAAACCTAGCTAGAGAGACACAGCAGGGAAATATGAGAACCTATAAACTCTGGGTACAAAAACTCAGCCACCCTGCATCCCATCCTCTTGCTCTTGGAGGATAATATCTGAGTACCAGAAGCAAACTGAGTCAGATCACATCTTTTCCTGGTAGAAGTTTTAGTCATCAGGTTTCAATATCAAAGACACTGAAAATATATTAAAAGGCTGATTATCATCTCTCTGATTGGAGGAGGGGTGGAAAGGAGGGAGAGAGAGGAGGAGGGAGAGGGCAAGGAAAAGAAACAGACAGATATTGTACTATCCACTATGCCTTATGGAAAACCTTGGGGCATACATTTGCCTTACAGAAACAGGTATAAAGGAAACTACTAGAGATCTAGACTGCCCTAGCTCAGTGTCATATTTGTTATTTTTAAAATGTAGAATGGAAACGTCTCACTCTATGCACCGAAATGTCAAAGGTAAGTGAAAATGACCGTGAGAATCTGTATAAGCGTCTAGAAAGTTCTAAAAAAAAAAATCAAACATTTTAAAATCCACATCTTTATTGTACATTAATAATAGTCAGCATTTTTTTAAAAATCCTATAATAAATAGATTTGTAGTGACAACCTCAAAAAGTGACTTGTCTTATGAGAATTTCTATTTGCTCAGAAAAGTGTCACTAATTCTAGACAAACAGGCTTAGTCATTTGCCAAGCTCTAAGCACTTCCTCACAATATGACAGGGCATCAAATTGGAAAATAAAATGCTAGGCCGTGGGAACAGTTTGACTTTTAAACAGCCACTCCTTCCATCATGTATTGTAGCTAAACCTATTACATTTTCCAAGGTATCCTATCCAAGTTCATTGTCAGTAAGTCACACATGCAAGTTCTTGGAACACAGAAGACAAAAAGGGCAAAGCATTTTCTTACACTTTTGGAGGTATGCTCAGGAGTGACCCCAGAGGGTACTTAGTGTGCCAAGCAATTGAATCATGGTCAAACCTACTGCAGTAACATGCACATAAGTGCCTTATTTCCAATACTATATCTCTGGTCTTTGAGTAGACAGATTTTAACATACTGTGTCAATCCTGAAATTTTCCAGTCTGAACAGCAGGTATGGATTCACACCTGCACCTAAATTAGCAACAAAGGGCAACTAAGCTAATTGCTTTCCTGGTCCCCTAAAGCAGAGGTGAGGAATGTCCAGCCTATGAAGTCACTGGACTAGTCCTGGTCCATAATGGGCCAGACAAATATGCTTTCACTGACTGCCATGACCCACCTGCCTGTATCATATGGTCCATAAATGATGTTACAATGATCCAAATCATTGGACTTAGGCAATGGGGGCAGTTTCTCTTCCACTTTCCTAAAGCTTGGAGAGTGAAGCTCTGTGTCTAGGAAAAACAAAGAGAGAAAAGGTGCTAACCAGGTTCCATGACCCTAGTTGGTGCAGATGAAAAAGTAAATAGTGTCAATTCTTAAACCCAAATTCATTTCTATCTAGATCTGGGGGTTTCTTCTTAGATGGCATCACAGGCTCTGGACTCAAACTGCCAAATTCAAAACTTGACTCCACTACATACTCTTCATGTGACTTGTACAACTGAGAGCCTCTCTCTGAGCTTTAGCTTCTGTGTCAAACAAGCATAGGAGAGCACTTTCCTACTGGGGGTATGTTGGGAACTAAACAGGTTCAATGTACTCTGCACCGGGGCTCCAGCCTATCTTAAAGAAAACATTCCACATGCATTCATTACTAATCTTACATCCATAAGCAATAGGAATTGGTACTGCTGGAAACAGAAAAACTGACATGCATTAGCCTTATCACCAAACCCATTGTCTGCATATCAAGGTGAGTTTTCTGTGGTCTAAGTCAGGACTGTAGAATCACAGCCCTTAGGATGGGTTTGGATGGTGGTGGATGGATGAAGGGACCTTTCTCTGCCATCCCAGGTCACATGGCTCTGCAACCCCCTTCAGCAGGCGGATATCTGGGTCCAGGAGAACGGCGGGCAGAAATCTCACTCACATCAGGCTTCAGGAAATATCAGCTTTATTAGCCCTGGCATTCAAGTGTGACCTATATCATAAGCCTATTTACGCACATGCCATTCTTAGCTTGCCCTGCGTCTTACCGTCTTTCAGCCATGTCTCCTCTAACCTCCATGCTGGCAAATCCCCTTTGGCCCATTCAGCCAAATGTTTTATCATCTCCCCAAGACCCCTACCAGGAATGGGAGGGTCTGGCAGGTAAGATCAAGTTACACAGGAAGAGTGGGAGGATGGGGCCACAAGGACCTTTAATTTTTCCTTTTCAATGAAAAAGTCCTCAGAAAGAAAAGAATGTGCATTTATATACATATATATGGTACATGACTGAAATTTTCGATGGAAAATCATTTTATATTAAAAAAGTAAAAAACGTCCTTTTACAATAATCTCAAGTCAACAAACCATAACCAAAGAAATGCAAACTTTTCCCCTGCTTCACTGATTTTGAAAAAACAGGGCCTATAGAACATCAACATGTCAAGGGTAAAGGCATAAATAATCTAAGTAAAAGCTCTGTATTATTTATCCTAAAATAACAAGGGAAACTACAAGAGCCAATCAAACTCTGCTGTAGCTGTTTAGTCTCCACTTCCTACTCCACCCTACTCAATCACTTAACAAAGGTACCAGAAAAAGACTCAGCAACTTAGGATCCTAAAATTTTTCAGGCAGGATTAACTTCCTGACCAAGAGAAGTCAGGAATGTCTGCTCCAAGAGAATATTATAATTTTTTCTGTAATTGATTTTTAGTAATTTTTAAAAGAATTATAAATACTATGATAAATTTAAAAGGCTCAAACCAGAAAATGAAAAAATGAAATTTGAATCCTAGAGAGCTAAAGCTCCAGAAATGCAGAAACCGAATACTGCAATGCCTGCTAACTTTATAGACACTCAGGAAATGACAATTCCAGTCTGTTATTACACAGGCGTGAAGATGTGGATAAAAATAGGATACAGAGGAAAGTCTGGAATGGCTGTTCACGAGAGTCTCGCATGGTTCTAAGCACATACTTAGTCAGTGCTCACAATAACCCCACAACTCCACATGGTTTTCTATGCGTGCCCTTGTGAACTCGGCAGCCCTCAGAGAACAGCTGTGGACTGGGTCACATCACCAATGGTGAGGAAAAAAAAAACAGAGATCTGAGAGAGGAAGAAACAATCAGGAGCTCTTATCACAGGGGATCCCAAAAGAGAAAAAGAAAAAGACAATAAGCTCCAAAACGCCAAAGGAGGAGCCAAAGTCATCAATCTAACAGGAATGATGGGCTGGGGTAACTGGCAGAGCACCAAGGGGCAGAATAAGGCAGGGGTTGACATGCCTTCACAAATTCAAAGAAAATTTACTGCTCTTTTGTTTTTTTTGTCTTTTGATCTTCTCACAAAACAGAGAAAATTAGTTGTGCTTCCTTGTTTGCTTAGAGCAAGCTTAATAATAAATTAACATCCAATCTCCAGAACTAAAAAGCATTAAGTTTTTTAACCTATAATGCCCCTCAGAGTTGAACTGCTTGCAGGACAAATTTGAGGTACAGGTGAATACCCTGCAGTGCAAAATTAGAGTATCTGTTGCCCTACTATTGATTGTAATAATAGTAACTGTCACTGAAATAACAGTAATAGTATCTGCAGTAGCAGGAATGCCATGGCAGATTGACAGCTGTGGGTATCTACTGCAGATTTACTATGTGCCAATCACGGTTAAGATCTGATGTAGGAAGAACCTTATTTGTTTCCACAGAAACAGATGACATGGTTTGTATCTGTATCTCCATCTGAGGAAATTAAGTCTGAAAGAGATAACTTGAGCAAAATCAGTTCTCTGGGAATTTCAAACAAGCTTAATGCTCCAGGGCTTGTACTGTTTTTGTTGTTGTTCTGTTTTGTTTAGGGACCACACCCAACTGTCAAGAGTTTAAGAGTAACTCTGCACTCAGAAATTACTCCTAGAGGGGCTTGGGGGATCATATGGAATGCCAGAGATTGAAACAGAGTCAGCAGCATGCAAGACAAGCACCCTACCTGCTCTATTATCTCTCTGGCTTGTATTTGGGGAGGGGAAGCATTTGGGTTACACCAGGCAGCACTCAGGGGTTACTCCTGGCTCTGCGCTCAGAAATCATACCTGGCAGGCTCGAGGAACCATATAGGATGCTGGAATTTGAACTACTGTCTGTTCGGGGACCAGCTACTTGCAAGGCAAACACCCTACAGCTGTGCTATCTCTATGGCCCCCAGCTTGTACTTTTAACAATAAAATAGAGACTACAATGGTGCTACATGCAAAGAGGCTTTAGTCTACTTATTTTTTTACTGTTACTTGTTTAGACAAAGTTGGGTTTTGTCTTTTTGTTTTGTTCCACGTTGCCCCAAGTCATGGAATATGGGCATTCTCTAGACAAAAAGACAAATGAACATAAGGCACTAACCTAAGGCACTAGGAACAGAATTCAGAACCACCAAAGTGGGCCAAGAGAAGATAAATGAATCAAGAATGTCAACAGACAAATAAAAAGTTAACTGTCACTTATTAGTAGGGAGATGTAAATCAAAAAACATCAAGGAGATATCAACTCACACCAGTGAGAATGACATTTATCAAAAAAAAATGGATAAAACCAGTGTTGTCTGGGATGTGGCAAAAAAGGAATCCTTATTCACTACTGGTGGAAATGTCTAGTAAACAGATGAAAAAGCAAAAAATACTTCTCAAAAATTCAAAATCTATATGAGCCAGTAATTCTACCTCTAGGCATCTACCTTCAAAACATTAGTTGAAAAAAATACATGCATACCTATGATGATGACTGGATAAAGAAGTTGTGTTATATATACAAAATGGAATACTATACAGGTGTAACAATGGAATCATGTGGTCTGCTATAACTTGGATGGAAGTGGAGAGTACTCCATTAAGTGAAATAAGTCAAAGGGAGATGGACAAATACTGAAAAAAATCTCACTCATCTGTAATACACAGAGAAGTAAAACAAGGCAATAGTTGGTATCTAATGATAATAAACCCTAACCCCTATATTAAAAAACTGGGAATACTAAGAAAGAAGGAGAAACTTGGGATTGGGGAAGGGAGAAATAAAGAAGTGAAGTAAAGTGAAAGTGATATAGGGCATTGGTGGAGTGATGCTGGGCATTTTGGTGGTGATAAGGTACAGTAGCTGTGTATATTAAACTATAAATATCAATACTTTAGTAAATAGATGGCTAAAACTATAATTTAAGCTTATTTTTTTTATTTTAAAAACAGAATGAGGGGCCAGACAGAAATAGTACATGAGTTAAGTTGCTTGCCTTGTATTTGGCTACACCTGGTTCAAGTCATAGCACCACCTTTGATCACATGACCACTGCCAGGGGTGATCTCTGAACACAGATCTAAGTCCTGAGTGGGGTCCCAAGCACCTACCCCACAATAAATAAATAAATAAATAAATAAATAAATAAATAAATAAATAAATAAATAAATAAATAAATAAGAATAGCTACCCAGAGCATGGACAGTGTGGCCCTGGTGGCTCCATTACTTGTGAGCTTGAGACTTGAGAAGCCCTGTACCACTGAGCCTGTGTAATGACTCATCAGGCCCACAGTCAGCCCAAATATCACCATGTCCCCAAAGCACAAACTTGGGGGCACCCTTTGATTAAAAATAAAAGGATGATCAAAGATAATAAATATTGGAGTCAGAAGCCAAGAGATGGGCTACAAGAAAGTTCTTTCTACTCTCTGCTTTGTGATGTTTGAAATTTTTCATAATAAGTTTAACACTCTCTTTAGTAACCGGAGGGTTTATTGAGTATATTGAATCAATTCTTTTTATTAGCTTTATTAGATCAGATTTTAACATGGTTCAAAATTGAAAAAGCTATAAAAGATATTCACTAAGCAGAACCAGAAATATATAGTGCAGAGATTAAGGTACTTGTATTGCACACATCTGACTCCTGTTTGATCGATGGCATGGGATAGGGTTTCCTAAAACACCACCTGAAATGAACCCTGAGCAGAGAACCAGGAGTAATCCCTGAGCAACACAAGGTGTGTCACAGAAACCCAAAACTACCAAAAAGATATAAACTAAGCTGTCTGCCCCCCTCAATCTGCTAGGATTTCTTTGTACAAACACAGGTTCCCATTTCTTTCACAAAAGATAAAAAGTTACAAACTTTGTATTCTATCATAACTTATTTACTTCATCATGTAGCCTGGCATTTTTTTTTCAAGGTCAGTATACAGAGCTTTCACTACTTATCATAGCTGATAGGCAGTCTATAAAGTGGATATACCACATTTCTAAAGGACTCCTATACTGTTTCCTCCAATATTCAACTATAACAATACTCTCTCTGATAAATAGTTTTATTGTCTGTTTCTATTGCCACTCCTTACCTGTTTTCTGTTTGCGCAAAGGATTTCTCACATTTATTCACTTAATTGCAATAACCCACTAAACAGAAATGAATCCAGGTTTTATTATAGGATATGAAGATCACAAAATTTGGAAGATCCTATTTAAAATAGATTAACATTGACAATAAAAATTTGAGTTCAAAATAAAATTACATATTTTTATTTATAATTTAACAATCATATCAATTCTCTTGAACTTTAAATAATCAAGTATTTATTCCTAGGCTTCTTTGAGTCAACAACAACAACAAAAAAAAATGCCTGCATTGAAATACTTGCTAATTGAAAACTGGCTACTCCTCACCACTTAAACTCTATGGCACTTCCCAAAACAAACTGCCCTGGGCCTGGAGAGATTGCTCAGCAGCAATTGCCTTGCAAGCAGCCGATCCAGGACCTAAGGTGGTTGGTTCGAATCCCGGTGTCCCATATGGTCCCCCGTGCCTGCCAGGAGCTATTTTTGAGCAGATAGCCAGGAATAGCCCCTGAGCACAGCCGGGTGTACCAGCCCCCCCCCCAAAAAAAAAAACCTGCTCTTACAGGTGTTTAGAAACTTAAGTTTAACTAGCTTCAGAGAGGTCTATGTCTAGCTGAATGATAAACATTAAAAGATACACAAGTCACTAACAGGTTTAGAGGTGCGATAACTTGTCTCCCAGTTACAAAGTGCCAATCAAATGAGGCCCATTTGATTCCAAAGCCTTTGAACTTGAATGTACACAGAATACCACACCAATGATCTTAAACCGACGTTTGAATTTTACCAGTTTTATCTTTCAAAAAGAATGATCTAATCATGGATTTTACTTTTATTATTTTTCACCATGAGGAAAATGGTTAATTAGAAACAAATTCCCAAATGCCATTTTAGATTTTCCAATAACTTCTTTAAATATAATTTAAAAAATCATATATTCTCCCCTTTAAAAACAAATATTCAGTTAAAAGTGCCCTTAAGTTTCCTTAATTAAAAACAAATGCTAAAGTTCAGCACCATACTTATCATATAGGTGAAAGAAAGCATTACCAGAGAGATTCTTGAGTATAAGAAAAGAGGATTCAAGATTTACCTGCTGTGTTGATGGGGAGAGACTTTTAGGCTGCACACTTACTCTTTTAAATATCTAAGTTAAATATTCAAATTTGTCTACAAATAAACTTGAGTCCAAATATTACCAAGATTGATCATATAACTAGATAGGTAAAGACCTGAAATCTACACTAAAGATATGGTTCCCCCACATCTGCAAACAAAGGAAATGAGGGCTAGAGAGACAGTAAAGTTGGCAACGCACCTGCCTTACATACGGCTGACCTAGGTTTGATCCCCAAACTTTTAAGTCCCCACCACAAGTGAGTCTTGACCATAGAGACAGGAATGAGTCCTGAACACAGAAGGTGAAGATGGGACTGAGAGGTAGAAAGAGAGGAAGAATAGGAAGGGAGGTGGAAAAACATCAGCAGTAACAGCTATTTAAACACCTGGAATACATATCAATATTTTTCAGTAACATAAGTCAGAGTACTGGTTCTGATCAAGAATAAGCTGGTAAGATATGAATATTATTTTATACCTGGAAACCAAGATGTTAAAAAAAAATAGCAACAAACAGGGTCAGTCCAGTTCAGGCAAAATAGCAAAAGCAGTGACAAGTGGGAGAACTGATGAAACAGACCTTAACTGAGGTGAGGCTAACAAGGATCCAAAGAGAACTAGCCCTGTCCCAGGCCTTTCAAGTTATTCCAGATGCAATCACTAAGGAAAGATACTACACATAAAAGATACTTGTCTGATGTACTCACTCAATAGACATTTACTGCCTAGGCATGCCTCCCACCTGTCACAATCAGCCATGCAGGGGTGAAATTCAGAGCAAATCAAGTCCTACATTTAAAAGTTCACAATTCAACTCGTCAAAAATTTTTTAAAAACCCTGTTAAGCTCTCAAATTAATCAAGAAAATTTTCACATGGGTTTTTCTTAGGACCAATGAGATAGTCTTTCATTCAGTCAACCTGGGTTCAATGCTGGGCACCACATAAAGTTCCCCAAGCACTACCAGGAGTGACTCCACCATAAAACCTGAAAAACAGCCTGAACACAGGCCAGATATAGCCAAAAAACAAATTAAATTTTTTATAAAGTGGGGAGTTATTTTTTACAGTTATATAAATAGTATAAAATATAGATAGAAAACATAATAAAATATAATTGTTCTTTTTCAAAAGCTATATTCTAAAATATAACAGGATGTGGTCTAACGAAGTGTGGCCCTGGTGGTCCCATGACTGCTGAGCCTGTGCACTGACTCACCAGGCCTATAGTCAGGTCAAGTATCTCTAGGAGTGATGCCCAGAACTAGAGTTTAGAGGGGTCTCAACTTAAAAAAAAAAAAAAGAGGTATTGAATAGATACTGCATCAAGTAAGATGCTTGCCTTGCACACAGCTGACACAGATTCAATCCACAGCAGCCCATATGGTCCCTCAATCATTGCTAGGAGTGATACTTGAGTGCAGAGTAATACCTGAGCATCTCCCCCTCCAAAAAATGGTCAAAAATTACAAATAGCATATTATGCCTTAAACATTGTGACTTATACATATTTTAAATAGGGCAGATATATTCTTAAAGCATTACATATATGTACTTATTTCTTAGAGAAAAGATTACATTTCTGGAAGCTCTTAACACTTCTGAAAACAAAGAGTTTTTCTTTATTTCAGTTTTACCTGCTATCTGTACTGAACCATCCTCACCCAGAAGAATATTACCAGCTTTCAAATCCCTATTAGAAAAAAAAAAGTAGAATAAATTATGGAGAACAGACATTTCATTAACTCAGGCAAGCGTTAAGATTTATCTCATAATGCAGTTATTTCATGTAATTATTATTTTATAAATATTAAAATTTTATCACAGATTTTGCAAAAAGTAAAAAGGTACATTGTGATTTTATAATTTGCAACTGAGGGTTAGTTAGGAAGAGGTAAAGAGTCTCTATAAATTTATAAGCAATCATTTTAGTAGGAATTAAAACTCCCAGTCTGTGTAAAGCTATTCTATTTCCACTTATATTTTCCTGTGGAACAATTCCAAAGCAATTCCCCTAGCCTCTTAAACAATGCCTTTGATCAGGCTAATTAAACACTTGATTTAATTAGATATTCTCAATCTAATTACAAATTATAATATTCTGTAATATATCGTGTAATATAAATGTTTCTCCCCTTTACGGAAGTTATACTCCCCTAAATACAAAATGGCCATTCTATTTCTCAAATAATTTTTTTATAATTACTGAAAGACACAGTAGATATCATTGAGCATATAGCTCACTTATGCTTAAGGTATAGAAATTATTTTACTAGCATCACAGGTAAATGTTTATTTGCTTGATTCTATTTCTAAGAGTCTAAGTAATATGAACTCATTTAAAACGGGCATTGGTAGTCTACATTGCTAGGTGTTTAAGTATTTAGCATTTATTTATGCCACATACTAAAAGGATGAAATTTGTGTTTCATCCTTCTCTCACAACCACCCCAAAAGTAATTAGGTGGTCAGACAGAGTGCTCAAAGGACTGGAGAACAACCTCTGCATGTGTGAGCTCCTGGTTCAATCCCTTCACTGCAGGGTCCCCTAAGTACTGCAGGGAGCAACCTCTGAGCAAGAAGCCAGAAGTAACCTCACAGCATCTCCACCTGTCACCCAAATGCCTCCCTCCCACAAAAGTGAACATATTAGAATATTTTGAAACAGTCTGACCTACATTACAAAGTCAGAGTTGCCATCCAGCTCAACTGAGTAGATCTTCAAAAGTATTAAAAGTAACTGATTTTTAAAATGTAACCACACAGTGTATTTTATTTAAGTGCTAGTATTATTTCAATGAAAGCAGATGAATCAATAGATTCATCAAAATATATTCTCTTATTTCACTCAGAAGTACTTTTTTCCCATCTACCAGGGGTCTCAAACTTGCAGCCTGCGGGCCGCAAACGGCCCTTCATACAACATTCTGTGGCCCTGCCCTAGAGGAATCTTTTTTTGTTTTGATTTAGTTGTTTGGGTCACACCCCCCAATGTTCAAGGCTTACTACTGACTTTGCACTCAAGAATCACCCCGACTTTGCCTCCTGCAGACAACAGGTAAATTGAGTTTGAGACCCCTGATTAGACTAAGTGTGAAATAACTTAAAATCTGTGTTTTCTGGGGCCCGGGAAATAGCATGGAGGTAAGGCGTTTTCCTTTCATGCAAAAGGTCATCGGCTCGAATGCCGGTGCCCCATATGGTCCCCCGTGCCTGCCAGGAGCAATTTCTGAGCATGGAGCCAGGAGTAACCCCCGAGCACTGCCGGGTGTGACCCAAAAACCAAAAAAAAAATCGGTGTTTTCTTTTTTGTTTTGTTTGTTCATTTGTTTTTGTTTTGGGGTCACACCCTGTGGCACTTAGAGGTGACTCCTGGCTCTGTGCTCAGAAATCACTCCTAGCAGGCTCAGGGAACACATGGGTTGTCTGGGAATCAAGCCAGGTCAGTCGCATACAAGGCAAATGCCCTACTGACTATACTATCATCCCAGACTCATAAAATATGTGGTTTTTGATTAGTTTGGGTTTGTTTTTTCATATTTCTTACAAACTTACAAGGATGTTCTTATAAAGGACTTAGGTACAGAAAGCTACATTTCTTTTTGGGGAAGAGGCCACATCGAGCAGTCTCAGGGCTTACTCCTGACACTGCATTCTTGGGGGGCTTGGAGAACCATGTCAGCATGCTAGGGATGGGACCCAGGTTATCTGCTTTCAAGGCAAGAGCCTTACCTTACCCACTGTACTATCACTCTGATCCCCTAACTTTCTGATTTAAACATGTTTATAGAACATACCTGTGGATCTGACCATTTCTGTGTAAATAGTCTAAGCCTTCCAAAACTTCTTTAAGGATTGTTGCTATTATTGCCTCTTCCAGAACTCCGTTCTTGTGTTCACCTCTATTGACAATATACTTTATGATATCTAACATCGAACCTAAGTGGAGAGACAGAAGAAGTAAAAAGTTGTCTAAGATTCTTCATTACATTTTCAGACTAAAACTCCCTATTTAATAAAGCAAAGCATATAGACACAAGAAAACAAAACAAAGACCACTTTTAATCTCATTGAATACAAATATTCCGGAGTGTTCAAGTAATTGACTAGAAATACTAAAATCAAATTATTTGTGAGCACACTTTCAGATAAACGTCAAGAAAAAAAACTTCTGGATCAAAAATCCGAATGTTAGCGCTAGTGAGATTGGGGCATTTGCTTTGCATGTGACAGAGTTTGATCCCCCTTGGTCCCCTGAGCTTTCGAGGAGTAATCCCTGTGCTCAGAGTCAGGAATAAGTCTTGAGTACCACCAAGAGTGCCCCCCCAAAAAAATTAATTAAATTCATTAAAATCAGAATGTGTATGGGCTGCAAAATTCAGGACTGCTTTCACATGTCAGTCCTTCCTCCCTGAACAAAGAGGGGCAACGATGCCTGATTTGGGAAAGAAAAAAATAGTCCATAGGAAAGAAAAACAGCAGGGACTTAATGAGAAAGAAGCCAAGTTCTTAATACGCAGAGCACAGGTGAGACAGGTTGACTATGCTGCCTCTCCGTCTTATAAGCAGAATATTTCTTTCAGTGACTCTAGGTAGTCTTTATTTTCATTTTCTGAATGCATGATGTAGGCTTTTATTATAAAGGAATAAATACCTAGTACTTTGTTACAATAAGCAGATTAGCATCCTTGGCACTAAGAATTCATGTTTCAACACATACTAATTAATATTCCAAGCCTCCAGGTCATTTAAAAAAGTCCTAATTACCAAGAGGTTTAACATTTCTGAAGCATTAACAAATGACTTTACCTTAGGACCTGAATTTGGCTCTCGGCTGTGAATAACTAAGAGGATTGAGTTTCCCCATCAAATATTATTACCTGAGAAGCCTACCCCTCATTAAAAACTGATACAATAAAATATTATAGCACAAAATATGTGTCTCTCCACTAAGAGAGCAAGCAAACATCCGCATATTCACTGGTTCCTGGATTTTAAGAATTGTTAGCAAAGGATACTTCCCAAAGACAACTTCTCTTTATCTTATCTGTGTAGGCATAAATTAGATCCACAAGAAAACCTGGCCTATAGAAAGGAAAATGAACAAAAGTCCACATCTTCCCACTTTCTCTTAACCTGTGAAGACCTGCTTAAAACCAGTGTCTATCTAATCCAGGGAGACTAGATTGGAATTCTTTTTAATGTCAATAAAGGGACAAGTCCTTGGGAAAAGGAACAAAGTCAAACTCAAAGAAAATTAAAAGAAAATACATTTATTTTAATGAGAGCTGAAGACAGTGTAGAGAGGTTCATTCAGGTGCCTTCCTTGAATTTGGCAGACTGGTCCAATCTCTGGCACCACACAGAATCCCCTGAACCCTGCCCAGAGTGACCCCTGAGCATAGAGTCAGAAGAAACTCTTGTTTACTTCCAGGTGTGACCTCAAAAAATAAAAATAATAATTAAAATGAGAAAGCAGGGGTCAGAGAGATGCACAGCATCGTGACTGAGGTGCTTGCTTTGCATGTAGCCAATATCTGTTTGCTCCATGGACCCCCTCGACCCAGTAACCACTTGGAGTAAACAGTGAGCCAGAGCTCAGTAGCTTTTGAGCGCTGCAGGCACAATGCAGATCACCCCCACCCTCTCTCACACACACCAGAAAAAAATAAAAGGCAAGAAAATTCTTCACTTCAACAGGGAGGTGTGACCCAGAGTCCCACACACAAGATCTTGTTTACTTTAGAGTGGTGGGCCCCCACCCCAGAAGAAACTAGGATAAGATTTTACTTGACAAAGATCTTGTCTGCAGAATTCAAAGACAGACCCAGCACTCAACACAACAATAAGGCCCCAACTGGCTTCCTTTTTCTTTTTTCTTTCCTCTTTTTTTCTTTTCCTCTTCTTTTTAATTAAGAACCAAAATGGGCACTCAAGGAAATAATGACTAATAGGATTGACAAGACTGGGAACAGAACTGAACTAAGCTCTCCCAGGCTCCCTACAGAGACCAACACAAACTGCCCCAAGGCAATTACAGCATGCTCCTCATCTCATTTCTGGGGCTCTGTTTGATCCAAAGAAGCTGATTAAAAAAAAAAAAAAATTAAGATGCTGCCCTCATTCAAAGTTAGAAGGAATTGGGCCTACAGATCAAAATGGGCTTTATAAGTTCTACTACACCCAAGTTGCTTCATCCAAACCTCACAAAAAGTTCTTTCTCCTCTGCTCCTAAATCAAACTTCTTGTTTCCCAAAATATAGAAAGGGAATGACACCCTGGCCAAGAGAACACTCCCGATATGCAGTGTGCTCATGCTAGAAAGAAATCTCTTCATCTTTCTAAGCTTTGATTTTTCAGGTCTTGTATAATGAAGGCCATAGTACTTGTAGCTCAGCACAGCTTTTAAATCAACAGGTCCTATGGCCATAAATTCCAATATTAACAGTGACTAGGGCAAGCTGTTAATTAACCATAACCTCAGGCAAACTATTTAATTCTCTTGCATGTTCAGAAAAGCAGGATAGTGACACCAGCCATTCAAGGATGCTTTTCCAGATTAAAGAAAACAAATTGTCTTGAGTAGGATCTAGCTACAGAGTTTGTGCTCAATCTATTCAAGAATTATTGTTATTACAATAATCAAATACTAAACTCAAAAGATGTAAAGGGCATGCAGAAATGTAAAAATATCTTATAAGCTGTTGGTGGCTTTTATAACTTTAGTGATCATAAACTAGAGAGAAATCCTTTCCCTTTTCATAGGCAAAAAAGGAATGAAAATACTTGTTTCTGATCAACAACAAAATTTAGGATGCAAAAAGTTTCTTTCAATTTCACTTGAAACAGCACCTTTGAGCATCCACTGGGCCCTAGTTTCCAAGAATTAAGTGCAAGAAGTCTACAATCTATCATTTTTGGGGCCACACTTGGCAGTGCTCAAAGCTTACTCCTGGTTCTGTGCTCAGGAATCACTCCTGTCAGTGCTGTGCTCTGGGAACCTCACATAGAGATGGGGATCAAACACAGCTGGACTACATGGAAGGCAAACACCCTACCTTTCCTCTGAGCATAAGAAGCTCACAATCAAATCCACACTGCCATGCACCATTGCCAATAGCTACCTAAGTTTATTTAAATATAAGCTAATTCAAGCTGAGTAGAAAGTCGGACCTCTGGTAACATTAGTTGCAAGTCCAGTGTTCCAGAACTACATGTAACTAATAGAAACTAGATGGCATCACTCTGGAACATTTCCATCACCATCAGGTATTTGATAAACTAGCCCTGGAATAATTCATGACATAAAGCTGTGGTAAGGGCTTGAATTATGTTTCAGAAACAGTTGAAAGAGGAAAGGTCAATTTTTGAAGGAAGTGAGGAGTGTTCACTACAGATAGAATATGACAATTCAGGACATGAGCACATGAAGAGGGTAAGAAAGAAGGTAGGGCAAAGGAGAAGGCAAAGAAGGGCAGGAAGACAGCACAGAGGGCATTCTGGGACCCTTGCCAGCACCAAGAAGGCAAGCATAGAAGAGGAAACAAATATTGTTAAAAAAAATCATTACCCAGCTTGAAAAGAGTTTATATCAGTACAAAGAGACAGATAATAAGCCAAGCAAAATTTAAACATGTGAGTGTGGGGTTCAAATCTAAAATCTTCATAATGGGGGATGTGGCTCAGTAGTAACACACTTGCCTTGCATGCATGTGACTCTGGGCTCCATCCCCAGCACAGCAACAATAAAACAAAACAAAATCAGGGAACAGAGAAATAGTACAATAGGTAGAGCACATGTCTTGCAAACCACTGACCAACATTCAATCTCCAAAATCTCATATGGTCCCCAAGAACCACTAGGAATAACAAGTAAACAGTAAACAAGATGCTTGTCTTGCATGCAGCGGGTTCAATCCCCAGTACCCCTCCCTTATGGTTCCCTAGGCCCAGCCAGGAATGATTCCTGAGCATGGAATCCAGACTATGGCCTGAGCATTGCTTGGAATGGTCCCCACACAAAAACAGAATCAAAGATTATTATTAAACAAGCTGTCTCACACAAAAGCAATAATCAAAACAAAAACCAAGCAAACAATTAGACCCACTTACCTCCACTCAGCAATTTCATGACGAGCCAAAGTTCATCTTTTACCACAAACGAGGTATAATAGGTCACTACATTGGGATGGCTGCACTGACTCATGGCTTGAATTTCTTTCTAAAAAGAGAGCAAAACATGACATAGCACCACAGAGAGAACTCAAAAAGCAGAGCACAGGTGAGCCACTAGTGAGCCACAGGAAGCCCTACTAAAAACCTACATGGGGTGGTAGCCGAAACCACTCCTACAAAGAAGCCACAACAAAGTGAACTGACAGACCCTCAGTAACTTGCTAAAATTAGAAAGGGCTCTCCAAAAGACTAGAGAGCCCTAAAACAGAGAAACTTCAGATCAGCAGGCACAGCACCCAAATAAGCCCCCCTGTGCAACAGATAACTAAGTGCCTCTCCAGAGAAAAGACCTCAACAAAGGGTGAGATCATTAGGAGATGTGGGTTCTGAGTCAGTAATACCCTGATGGTTCTTAACTCTTCCCTCATCAAAAAGAGAATACACTTGTTTAGGTCCCTCAGAAATGCTGTGATAACAAATGAAAAAAGACATATGAAATAGACAAAGAATCATTTCCCAGCTATCATTCAATAAGAGATATTCCATCATAGGGGAAATATGTATGTATATACAGAGGAGGGAGAGTATAAAGCCCACACCTACCATGAACAGGCCCCTACTTTGAAATCCAGCACTACATGGATCCCTGTGCCCTGCTGAGTATAGTCCTGGTAGCCCTTAGAACTTAGCCTAGAGGCACCAAGTGCTGCTAGTCCCAAACAGTATCACATTGCTGGGCCCAAGCATTGAGCTATCCAACCTCCTCAGCTAGACCAAGTACTGTGTGCACTGACAGCACTTTGCACCTCCTGAACATTGCTTGGGAAGCCCCAACACAGGTGAGGCATGCTGCTGACCCAGGTTCAATGCCTGGCATCCCTTATTGTGCCCTGAGCACCACCAGGAGTAGCCCAACTATCACCAGATGTGGCCCAAAAACCAAAATTCAAACCAAAAACCACAGAAAATATTAGTTCTGATAATTCCCACAGTAAGTTACCATAATTAAACTCACACTAACATTATATGAAAACAAAGCTTTTGTGACTCACTGAGAATATCAGAATTGCCAAAGTTTCTGATAAATCCAATAATGGGATGCCATAATTAAATCCACATTAATATCAAAGGAAAATAATGTTTTTGTGAGTCAGTTTTAGAAATAGCCCTAGGTCAAAAAAAAGTTTTGTATAGACATGAACAAAATTTAAAAAAAAAAAAAAAACATTTTTTTTCTGCCCAATTTATAAAGGATTTGATTTGTTATTTTTAAGCGACTACTAAATGTCTCCTATAAACATCAATCCAAACTACCAGGTTAGCAAACTCCTTTTCAAAGTGTTGTGTATGTAAACATTTTTATGGGATTATTATGTTACTAACCCTACCCTGATCTGTGATAGTGCCCTACCCTAGGGTGTGACCTGGCATTCTGCTCCCACCCTAGGGTGGTACCTGATTCTGCTCCCACCATTGGGTAGTACCTGATTCTGGGGCATAAAAGCAAGGGTCTGTGGAAGGTGAGGGGCTTTTTCCTGGGTCCTATTCTTAGGCCTTTGGCTTCGACCTCTTCATGGAGTAAAGAGCTGTTTTCTTCAGAAGCCTGACTACCTATTGACTTTCTTCCTGCCGCATTCACCTCAGAACCACCAACTGAACAGGATAACAGACTCCTGGTCCGAGCTGGAGGAGAAAGGCCTCATCCTCCATCCCTCCATCAGTCAACTTCATCAGGGGCTGATTTGCAACACAAAGTGCTATCCAGAAGCCTAAGAATTAGGGTGGAAAGATAGCACAACAAAGAGGGCATTTTCCATTGCATGTGGACAATCTAACTTCAATTCCTTACACCCTATAATAAGGTCCTCCAGCACAACCAGGAGTGACTCCTATGTGAAGTACAAGGAGAAAGACCTGAGAACTATTGGGTGTAGTCCCAAAACAAAAACCCAAAAAGTACAAGAAAAAAATCATTGAAAACATTAAAGAAACATCATTTATGCTATTATGATAAAAAATGTATTGAGGAATCATGCAAATATTCTCACTCTCAACTTACCTGAATTAAAATTACCTGGGTAGAATCTTCCAATTTGCTATGCATGAATCAAGTGTAATAATCTCAAATTACCAAGAGAATCTTAGAGGTGAGATAACTTGGCTAAATATGGTATATAACTCATATATAATTTTAAGTATATTTTTGCCCAAAAAAGTAGTCTCCTAAGAAAAATTACTCACTTTTTTTTTCATTGTGTATACCATATATTCCCCTCTCCACTTTTATCTTTAAAATGATTACAGGCTCCCTGAATCCAAGAGTTTTCAATTCAGCAACTCCCATCCTTTAAACAAGACCTAAAACCCAAAGTCAGGTTTCCATCTGTTTCTGGTGTTGGGTTTTGACACTAAGTCTCTTGTGAAGGAAAAATGAATCGACTACGGCCATGACTGTTCCAAGTGACCTGCATCTATCTGCTCACGGCAGAGCTGTCCCACCGGGAATGCCTGCAGCATGAGGTAGGGCCCAGTTGGATCAGATGCCTCTGTTCATAGAACTGAAAGTAATACTTCTACAAAGGACACATGCTCCACATTCTCACCGCTTTTTATTCAATGTAAATGAATTCCTCTCCAACGCCAAACTCCTAAATCATTAATCAAATTGCCCAACGAACAACCAATGGTCATAGAAGAGGAAATTCTTCTGCATTGAAGCAAAGCTAGGTCAAAGTATGGAAAAACACAGTTGTTAACCCCTTGCATCAAGATGGCTGGTGTCACTTCCTACATAATATATAGAGTATTGGGTCCTCTGATCATAGAGTGTGTGTGTGTGTGTGTGTCTGTGTCTGTGTGTCTGTCTGAGTCTGTCTGTCTGTCTGAGTCTGTGTACTTTTAATTATGAATAAAACGTATCAAATTCTCAGGGCCGGAGCAGTGGTGCAAGCCATTAAGGCGTTGCCTTTCGCGCTAGCTTCGGACGACTGTTCAATCCCCTGGCATCCCATATGGTCCCCCAAGCCAGGAGCAATTTCTGAGCTCATAGCCAGGAGTAACCCCTGAGCATCATCAGGTATAGCCAAAAAACAAAAAAAAACAAAAAAAACAAAACAAAACAACAACAACAACAAAAAGTAGTCATCAAATTCTGCTCCTTTCAAAGTTTAGGGTCTCAGAGGTACCAGCTCCTTAAAACCAAAGAGGCTGAGAATAACCTGTTACCAAGAGCAGTTGAGGACAGATGGAAGAATAGGTGAAAGACCTGATAGGGTCCTGAAAAAAAAAAAAAAAACACATTCCAACAGTAGTATGCCTCCTATCACACAACTAGACTAAGGAATTCATATCTCACCTGCCTACAAAATCAAATGAACTGCACGGCCTTTTCCTAGAATACAGGCTTTGAAAGATACAATGAAACCTGCCTTGGGGAAAAACAAAAATCATTCTGCCTTGGGATGCGTGGCCAGGACTATCACTGAACTTTCACAATAAGTGATATTTCCACAAACAGGGTTCTGATTTGAAAGAGGAAAGAATCAGAACTCTACCAGCTTAGCCAACCCTGTTATCATAGGGACACTAGTGCATACTACCTATGGATCACACTTGGCTGTAGCTCAGTTAAAACAAGTTGTAGCATTGGTGTCAAATAAAAACTGTTTTGCTCAGTCGCCTTGGGGAGCAACAAAATTCCTATGCTTATATATTTTTTATGATGTGATTACTTGTACAGCCTCAAAATATCTATGACTGAAGATCTGAACCGTTATAAGAGGAAACATTGCTCCTACACTGAGAGCTAGTCTGTGCCAGGGCCATAAGGATACACAAAATATGTGTGAGGATATATATCCTGGGTGAGGATCCCTCCCAGTTACCAGCCCTAAGCAATACATTTCTGCTGACTACCCAGTCCCTAATGTTTTTGTTAAAATTGTTCAAAGGGGTGGGCCTGAGAGATAGCATGGAGGTAGAGCATTTGCCTTGCATATGTTAACACATGTACCTAAAATATTATTGTCAACGATATGTAAGCCACTATGATTAAAATAAAAATTATATTAAAAAAAAAGACGGTGATTCGAATCCCAGCAACTCATATGGTCCCCGAGCTTGCCAGAAGCTATTTCTGAGCCTAGAGTCAGGAGTAACCACTGAGTGCTGCCTGGTATAACCCAAAAGCAAAAACAAAAACAACAAAACTGTTCAAAGAAAATATGTTGAATGTATATGTGTACATAATGTATATTTTATGTATATGGTATTTCTTTCTTTTTGGGGGGGCCACACCCAGTGACGCTCAGGGGTTACTCCTGGCTATGTGCTCAGAAGTCGCTCCTGGCAGACACGGGGGACCATATGGGAACCGGGGGATTGAACCGTGGTCCGTCCTAGGCTAGCAGACAAGGCAGCAGGCACCTTACCTCCTGCGCCACCTCCCGGCTCCCTGTATATGGTTTTTCTATTGTTATTGTTGATCTTATGTCACACTCAGCAGTGTCTCGGCCTTCAGAGATCACTCTGGCAGGATCCCAGAGGTGTCTGGGATTAAACCAAAGTCAGTCACATGTGAGGCAAGTCTCCTGCCTTCTCTATTATATCTCCAGCCCTTTAAATGTTGAGAAATGTGTCTCTCATAAAATAGTCCCCCCACAAAATGTTACCTTCCATTACTTTCATTTCTTTTGGGGGCTGGAGGATCACACTCAGCTGTATTCAGGGTTGACGCCTATCTCTGCTCAGAGATCACTCCTGGCACTATGTGTGAGACTTGTGCAGAGCAAGAGATTGAATCAGACTTGGCATTGTGCAAAGTAAGTGCCTAAGCCCCAATAATATCCCTCAGCGCCTGACCCCACATTTCTTTCCAAAACAGAAATGTGGTTATTTGACATCCTTCCTTTGCAACAATCTGGCAATGATATCATTAAATTTCCTCATGCCCAAACTTGGCTCATTTGGATAGGCAAAGTCATTTGTTCCCAAGCATGGTCAATAGTTTAATCCCTACAAATGGCTAAATTACTGCCCAAAGAAGAATGGAGAAAAATATTGAATCTGGCTCTTTCAATGTAAGTAACCGGTTATAACACTAGGTATTATAATAGCTAATATAAAGACACTATTCTTTATAAAGACATCATCATGCAAAAAAAGTAATAGAGCAGGACTGCTCATACACCA